>SSNP01000088.1:117106-196854 GCA_006937955.1 Pachypanchax playfairii
CCCCCCCCCCCCCCCCCCCCTCAACCCAACCCACGACATTCTCAGAAGAGAGAATGGGACCTTCCTACTGTAGCGTAGAGGAATCAGTGACCCTGAGAAGCAACAAGAGGACTGCTGTGGTACCAGCTCTGTCCACCAGACGTCAGGCCTTCACAACAATACATCTGCTCACTGAAAACATCCTGCTGATCACCTGAGCCAGACCAGAAGTTAACAATCATGTGTAAAGCTAAAATAATTATACATGCGATCGACACATGTACAGAGAGCAACCAAACCTCACAGCAACACGTAACCCCGTGCTGATGTCAGCACAGCAGTTTCAAAACATACAAGTTCATGTTCAGACAAACAAACCTATTCTTTCTTTTCTTCTCCAGACCATGAACTCTCCTCATCCAACTCAAGTGTCTGATGAAACTCTCAGTACTGCTACCAGCTCCATCCACTGATAACACATCTGCTTCATGACAAACTGTTTTTTTAGAAAAGTTCTGCCATCTTAAAACTTTTCTCTCAGTTCTGATTGACAGAGACAAACTGATTCTGGATTAGCTGCACTGTGTTAATGCTACTGAACCTGTTAGCTGACCTGGAATCAGTTAAAACAAATCACCTCCTCTTTGTTCCCACCCATCACTCAGCCAATCAAGACAGAGTATTTTGGTTGGTAGACAAAAATATTCCAGTGTCAGTCAGTCAGTATCTGTGTCAGCTGTTTCCTGTTAAGGGTCAAAGGGAGTTGGTTTCTCCAGAGAGAGGCGGGGTCACACCTGGACAGGTCTAATCCAGTGGCCCACTGCCTTAACCCGGAAGGGGGGGGGGGGTTATCAATGAATTAGTCCATTGGTGTGAACAGAACTGTCTTTGTTTCAATACCAGCAAAATGAAGGATGTTCACACCCGTGAACATTCAGGGTACAAATACCTGGATGTTCACCTCAAAAACAGACTGGACTGGACCACAAACACAAGCGCCCAAAAGATCAAAGTCATCTTCACCTGTTAGTGAGATACTTTATGGTGAACAAGTCTCTTCTATGACATTAAGGGAGCATCCTCTGTCTTTTATGCTGTGGTCAGCTGGTATGGTGGAATTTTATGGAGGGACATGGGGATGCTAATCACGAGGGCCAGTTTTGTCCTATAGACTGTCCACTATCGAGCAGGTTGAGAAGGAGAGGACATTGTCCTCCCACGTCCTGAATGAGACTGTATGAGCACTGAGCAGCTTGTTTATGGGCTCCATATAATGTCCACAGTGTAGGAAGGAGCGTTACCGCAGGTCAAACATGGATGGTTTATTTGTCATCTGTTTGTAACTGCTGTTATTCATTACAGCTTTCTTTATATTATAACTCACTCAGATCATTTACACCTGTGTACATATCTCTATACATCTTGTAAAAAATGTTTGATCATGTATAAAGGGTTATGATATAAATAACTGAGCTGTTTCTTCTTCTATATTCCTTTTGTTATAGGAGTCCTGTCACAAGTAAAAATTTGTGGGATGATAAAGATTTATTCTTTTCAAAAAGTTAAATGAGAAACATGTTTTTTAAAACAGCCATACATTGTAATTACACTCTCAAACATTAAATGATTAAGCTTTTCTAATTTAAATCTGAATATGTTTCAGTTTTTCCATGTAAAACATTAAAAAGAAAGTTTTGCGTTCTTTTGTGGATCCACTCCTCCACTGTCAGCTGGGTCATGACATGGGCAGAAGTGGAGTGATGGTGGAGGAGAAAGGGTGTGTCAGCAGGAAGAGATTTCACCACCATCACATCATCACATCATCCAAGTTCATGATGTCATTGTTGACAACCAGGTCAAAAATTACCTGCTGAACACAGAGTCTGTAATTCAGCTGGTTCACTGACTTTATTCATCACAGTTGGGTTTGAGAATCAAAATAACTTTATGTTAAAATCAGTGAAATGATTGGAATGGGCGTGAACTTCTCGAGCATCTTGATCTCAGCACAAATCCCGCCCACCTGAATAGGTGCTTGTACACCCGAGTTATAAATGGTGCGGACTCCAAATTATTCAGTCTGCGTATTTAATTAGATAAGTAAAATGCCTGCGTGCTTAAATTTGAGATCGAGAAAGACTCATTAAACAGTCAAAACTAAGAAATAATGAATATAGGCTATAGATAAAAAAAAAAATTAAACTAAGTAGCAAAAAACTTTTTATTTTTATATTTGGAAGTTAAAACGTATCATATAAAGTGAGCTGTGAATGAAAACAGCACTTCCCTGTGACTTAGTTAAACTATTACTACCTGTTATTTTCTGTTTCTTCACCTTTATGAGCGCCTCATATTCTGCGCATGCGCACAGCGTCTGTCTAAGGAAGTTTTTCAACCCCTTCGTACATGCAGTCTCTCTGTTATTTTGGGCGTTTCGTTCGTCTGTACGGCTTCAGGTGAGTTCTCCACCTTCTCAACGCCACAGGTGAGCCTTCTCGTGATGCGTGGGTGGGTTTGGTGACCGGATATGAGGGTGTGTCGCGTGTAAACTTAACCTGTTTGTGCTGGGGGAGGGGGTTCAGGTGTTACTAAAAACCACCGTGGGCGCGCGCTCTGTTCCCCAGGTGTGGTTATTTTAATGGTTTCATAGTTTACAGAGACTTTCACCGACTTGGTTAAGCAGT
Organism: Pachypanchax playfairii; assembly: GCA_006937955.1. Lineage (NCBI taxonomy): Eukaryota > Metazoa > Chordata > Actinopteri > Cyprinodontiformes > Aplocheilidae > Pachypanchax > Pachypanchax playfairii. The sequence continues at coordinate 119,770 of SSNP01000088.1, forward strand.
AGAGTTGATATTTAATCGAGTTTCAGCTGTTTCTTTACGCAGTTTGTGTTTCGGTCCTTCAGGAATGACTTCAGTAGACCTGGAGCAGCTCGCAGAAATAGGTGAGTTTTACTGTTTCATCACGTTCGTCCTCTTTAGTTCCGGAAATTTAACGTAAACTACAGTTTCCCGACACTGTCGGGTAAGAGAGTAATTAGGAATTAAACAGGAGCTAGTTTTTGTTTCTGTCTGACTGTTGAGGTGAAAATCAGTTTGACAAAAATAAAAACAACAAAAAATAAATAAATAGGTCTAAATCAAATCTAGTTACATGTCCACTTTAAGTTTTTATTAACGAGTGGTCCTTAAAATGTTACACAAAATTCAGATGAAAATTCTAAAATATTCCAAACCAAACTGCAGGTAAAAGTCTAAAGTCAAACTGAAGGTTTTACAGAAAGTAAAAAGCAGCTGGACACATTTTCTTCATCCCTTTTAATCTCAAATGTTTGATCTAAATTACATGAATCTGTTTATTTTCCTGAAGAATAATCAGATCACATGATCAGACATGGTGTCACACGTTATTGGTTTATACTCAGAGCTGTTCTTTATTTAGACTCTAACATCAGATCAGCTAAAACTTTGTCTGGGATATAAAACTTCCATGTCCTTTATTGTTACTTTGTTTAACGTCGTTCAGATGAACCAGCGACTCCGTGTGCAGCTTCTCTGAAAAGTTTTTCTTCTGTGAGTTTAACAAAGTTTGTTGTTGGTTCTGTGAGCGGGTGGTTTCCTGACTGTTATCAGACCGACTGTGTTTATAACAAACTTACTGCAGAAAGGAACGTGTTTCCTCCCAGTCTGCTCTGGCTGCTCCAACCCCTGATGCTCAGTTGTTTTAGGAAAAGAGTCGTTTCCAGAACGGTAGGTGGTACAGAGCAGGAATCTGTGTAGAGAGAGTTCGTCCCAGTTTGAATCAACTACTTACAGCATTTGTGTTTGAAACTGTTGGTTTAATTTATGAAGAAACGTTTGAATGGACGGAGTTTCTAAGTTGAGCTGTTTTATGACAGAGCTGCAGAGGGAGGAAGACGAGGATGAGGAGGAGCAGAGCAGCGTTCCCGATGCTCCATCACTTCCTTCCACCACATTCAGTCCCGATCCGTCTCATCCATACTATGATGTGGCTCGACACGGGATCCTTCAGGTCTGCGGTCAGTCCTACATCTCATCATCTTCTGAGTTATGTTCTTACATATGATCAATGTGAGCGTCTGACTGCTGTTCTATGTGGAGGTCAGTTGACAGGAAGTAGCGTACAGTGGTGTGAAGGTGGTTCCGAGTCTTTAAACAGAGACCTGTTCCGGGTTTTGGAGAGACCTTTATAAATATTGCATAGGATTTCTACTCACTTCTGTTTCAGGAGACGACAACTATGGCAGGAAGCTGATCGTCTTCAGCAGCTGCCATCTTCCTCCATCACACCAGCTGAACCATCGCCGCCTGCTCGAGTAGGTCAGAAGCTCGTTCTACCATCGTTCTCGTTCTAAGGCAGGTTCTCACTTTGTTCTATTGCTGCAGGTTCCTGAAATTCACACTAGATCAGTACGTGGAGATGGACTACATTCTGGTTTACTTTCACTACGGCCTGAGGAGCGTCAACAAGCCGTCAGTCAAGTGGCTCCGAGAGGCGTATAACGAGTTTGACAGGAAGTAGGTCCCCTGACTCATCTTTACTGCTCTCTGCATGTGTAGAGCTCATGACCTGATGTCTCAGAGCTCATTCCACCATGATGGATGGTAGATGTTCATCTGCAGCCTGGGTTTATGGAAAATGAACAGTTTATAACAAGTTGGGGGTGGGACCTTTTCATGCTGAAGAAATTCCACGCTACAGCCCCGCCAGCAGCCATTCTTCATTCAAAACTTTATTTTTCATGTGTGGTCTTTGTGTGTAGCACTGAAATCGGTCCCCATAGAAATACGTTCCCCCTGCCAATGTTCCAGACGTTGTCTTGGCTATTCACCAGTATAGCGGTATGAGAAAAATTCATATCATAACCAAAATAAACACCAGTTTTTGGTACATACTGCTCAGTCCCACTCGGGAGGAATTAAATGTGCAGGATTCCTCGTGTCCCTAGTGTAGAGATCAGATATGAAACTGATCAGAACAGAATGAAAAGACCTCAGGAAGCTCAGTGTCAAACATCAGGAATAAACACAGTTCACGTGACTCTCAGCAGAACCAGCAAGTCCACAGAAGGTTCACTGGTCCTTTAGAATTGTTTCTAAAATTAAAACATTTTCTTTAAACTTGAATGTGCAAAGGGGTTAGGGTATTATGAGTTTAGTTTTTTTTTCACTTCTGCATGCCTCCCTTTCTAACCAGAACTGTAATGACGAAAAAATGAATGTAAACATTTTTGTTTAATGTTTGTTTGAAATAGAAAGAGCTTCAGTTTCTATGCTGCTGTTCTCAGGACCAGGACTTGGGCGTACATGTCAACCTTGAGAACCCATAATTAGGGAGACTGTGGTTGAGGCGCGTCGGGGGGTTGCTGCAGTCAGTTGGAGGGGGGGGGTTGAGTTGTGATAGTAGTAGTGACGGTTTGACAGTCGTGTTGCAGCGGAGTGGGACTGTTTACAACATGTAATCCGTGTTTGTAAGACGGTGTTCTCCTTATAAATAACCGGTCGGAAATCAGGAGTAAGTTGGCTCCGGGACATTTTTGTACGGGGTACTGAAATTCAGGAGTCTTCCGGGAAAATTGGGAGAGTTGACATGTATGGGACTGGGTCAGACATCAGGTTCTGGTCTCATTGGCGTTTGCAAAAAACTAAATAAACTCCAGTCATCTGTTTACAGAAAACTTACAGTTTTCAGGGATTTCTGTATGTCAGACCGAGAACATTTGGACCAGAACCAAATGCTAAGTCTAGATGGTTCTTCTATCGGTGACTGTTGAGTCTGAAAGTCAATGATTTTTAGAAATAACCAGAATATTTAAAATTACAGATACAAGAAGAACCTGAAAACTCTGTTTGTTGTTCATCCAACAAACTTCATCAGAATCATCTGGAACATCTTTAAACCACTAATCAGGTAAAAACTCACCTGAGTGTCAGTAGGCGGAGCCTCGGCAGCTTTGTAAGAGTGTTTATTAAAGAAAAGCTGATTTAGTTTTCTGTAAGGTACCTGAGTCTCAGACTGATCGGAGACTTGCACATCATGTTTTCAGTAAAATCGGACGCTTTGTGGGACTTCTCTCTCTCAGTGTTGGTTTTTATTTTGTGAAGTGAGGCAACCTTCATCCCAACTTTTACTGTAAATTATTTCACACATTTTCCTCTCAGTCACAAGTTTGGTAAGAAGCTGAAGTACGTGAACTACCTGGCGGAGCTTCGAGAGCACCTGAACGTGGATCAGCTCTTCATTCCTGCAGACGTCCTCAGGTAGCTGCTGTATGAATCTGTCAGCGTGTTGGCTGATCCGTGTTCCTGATCACGCCTGTTTGTCATCACAGACATGATGAGAAGCTGAGAGCGGCTAAGAAAGGCGAACCCCCTCCCTTGGTGAAGACGCCTCCTCCTCGACCCCCCCTGCCCACTCAGCAGTTTGGTGTCAGTCTGCAGTAGTGAGTTATAATTTGTTATTTAATGCTGTAAATCAGATCTACAGCTGATGATCATTTTGAGTTTCCTGTCAGCATCAGGGAAAAGAACAGGGAGGCGATCATCCCACCTGTAATGGCTCAGACTGTGACATACCTGAAGCAGAAAGGTGAGTGCACACCTGATCCTAATGAAGTCTGTAAAGATTCTGACTCTGGATCAGTTTCTTAAACAGCAGAGGATCCTGTTATTCAGGAAGGAGTTTGTTTACGTTCTGAATATTCAGTCAGCACAGAACCTGAACACCCTCAGTGCAGCTTACACACCTGCTCTTCCTCTTGATCCTCTGATGCTGCACCTGTTTCATGAACCTGCGTAGGTGCAGAGTCAGATTACCTGTTGGGATTAAACCTGATCAAATCCTGGATTAGGTGAATCCGCTTGATGTTTCAGGTCTGGGGACTGAGGGGATCTTCAGGCGATCAGTTCGTGTTCAGATCATCAAGGATGTCCAGAAACTTTACAACCAGGGTGAGTAACCCCCCCCTGCAGGGGCTATGCTGCTGCTGCACCAAAGCACAATCAGCTGATTCGAGGATTTCAGCTGCAGAGAAAATCCTTACTATCATTCGTGCATTTCTGTGATTTAAATCAGACACCAGATTTATTCCATGTGATGGATGTTTAATTTATTTCCGACTGAGAAACATTTGCAAATTAAAAAATAAAAACTTCAGGGAAACTTTTGCTTTTGAAGCTAAAAATGTAAAATAGGGAAGGAATGGAACTTCCACATGAGACAGATTTTCATTAAAGTCTGGGACTGGGGAGCTTTATGCTAAACTCTGAGAAAAGATGTAAATACGTTTTTAAAAAATTTTTATTTTTATTATCAGGAATGCAGATGTTTAAATAAGTTTTTATCTGAATGTACTTCAGGGAAGCCAGTGAACTTCGATCAGTTTCAGGACATCCATGTTCCTGCTGTAATCCTGAAAACGTTCCTCAGAGAACTACCAGAACCGCTGCTCACCTTCAGAGTCTATAACCAGGTCCAGGAGCTGCTCAGTAAGTTCTCACCAACCTTCAGATTTCTGATCAGCAGCTCAGCAGTTTAACATCAGAGTGTTTCAGGTGTGGAGAGCAGCCTGCGGGTGACCAGGTGTAAACAGATCATTGAAAGTCTGCCTGAACACAACTTCATCGTGGTAAAGTTCTTGATGTGTTTCCTTCACACGGTGAGTATAATTCCCATGAAGGACGTCCAGACACAAGTCGTTTCCTCAAACTAGTGAATTTATTACAACTCACTCCGTGAAAACTAAGAAAAAACACATATAGAAAATAAGAATTAAATGACAAATCTTGATAAAAACGCCTGCACACTTAATGAAATCAAAATACAGACATAAAAATAATAAACATACCTCGATGGCTGTACGCTACCAAAGGAATTAGGCTTATCTTCTTTGTTTTAACACCTTTTTCTTCTTGAAGAGTCAGAGCTAAACATTGCTAATCTTAAAACATACTTTCTTTTTACTTCTTCTAGTTCCTCTTTTGAAACAATGTCACTACAGTGCCGCCTAGCGGTTATACGTAAAACTACACACTAAACAATACATGTCAAACAAAGATGAAGTAGAAAATAAAATGTGGCCGTTACAGTGAGTCTCATCAGTTCACAAACACTGATTATTAGTTATTGATGAACTCCTTCATTTTTAAAGATACAATATGTAAGAATTTTAAAATGAAATACTCACACAACAGATTTCGATCTCAGCCGCCTGCGTGGTCGCTAGTATTTGTCATTTTAAAAACACTGGTCCGAACCGGACTCATTATTTACACGTCCAGACTTCCTGGTTCCATAACGAATCACATGTGAGTCTGCAAGGCTGCCAAGTCTTCAACACAAGCAGCTGTAAATCCACAACGACCAGCAGCAAAAAGTAAGAAACCACCACATCCTTCCAACTGATCAGATGAGTTGCACATGATGGGGCGTTCAAACACACTTAGGAGAATTCAACGCTGAACAAATAGACCTTCAGAGATTCCCAAAAATTGAACAAATACAAGAGAAACAAAATGAGGATCAACATCAGAACTGGCAACCCAACAGAAACATCAGGGAGGGGAGGGGGGAGTGGCTGAGAACAGATGTTTTTTTTTTTTTCCTACATGAATTGCAGGATTAGAATTTGACAACAAAGTCTAATTCTTACATACTGTAGCTTTAATTGAATTACAGTATGTTGATACTGACAGGTATAGAATGAACAGGTGTGTGTTCCCTGTCCTTACCTGCGGTGTGTCCTTCAGGTGTCTCAGGAAAGCATCATTAACAAGATGAGTGCTTCCAACCTGGCGTGTGTTTTTGGTGTGAACCTGGTTTGGCCTCGTCATGGTTCCATCTCTCTTTCTGCTCTGACTCCAATCAACATTTTTACTGAGATCATCATTGAACACTTCAACACAGTGTTTGGCTCTCGCTGCCCACCTGCACAGGTAACCCCCTGATCTCAGCCAACACGGCGCCGTCTGAGTCCAACAGACGAGGAACACTCAGACATTAGATGTTTCTACTGATAATCAGAACCTGGAAACTCACCTGAAACACCCGGAGGACACGAGTCCGAGTATATTTTTAGATTTTGTAGATGTTTTTGTTCAGGTATGAAACAGGAAATGAAAATGTCTGGATTAAGTGTGTTTATAATAAATTCAGCTGCATTTGTACAGTTTGTTTAGTTTTATTACACTATGAACCAAAGTTTGTTTAAATTCATAAGAAATTAGAAACACAATGTGATCATTAATATAACAGTGAAACAACATAAATGATTAATTTTAATATTTAAAGCCACAAACTGACAGACACAAACTGACAGACACAAACTGACACAGATAGAGACAGAATCAGCTGATCAGCTGGAACTTCGGCGCTCTGGGTTTCATCTGGTGCGCATTTTATATTTTGACAGTGTGTGCGGACCTGCGGACCACTTATGCACCCCTGAACATCAGCCAGATCTCTTCTCTCCACCGAGGAAAAGCGACGCCGATACAAATTCGCGTTTGCCTTCTCCTTCGGTCACTTTCCTTCTTAGCCAATAGTCCCTCTGCCGAACGTCCAGGAATTATTTTTTTTTTGTGGTAGGATCCACTTCCCGATAAGTGTCTCTCGGCTGTTTATGTGGATTCTCCGCCATGTCGACCTTCACGTTCTGCCGGCTGCTACGAGACACTGCGTTCTATTTCTTATTATTTTTCTTGTTGTGACATAAAAGACGTAATTTCATGTGCGACAGCGCGGGAATGTCGCAAGTCGACACGCAAAGTAAAAATTATATATATTGAAAAATACCATGAGATGTTTGAGGAGCCGATCGGCTTAATCTGCATTGTGTCATCTCCTCTGATAGTGGCTTGGCTGAAACGGACATCCACGGACATGTAAAAGTTACGCACTACAGCTTTAACTTTATTGAAAACACTGTACAACAGAACAGTTTGATGGTTTAATGGTCAGTCATCCAGTGTCAGGGCAACAGGTTCACGAGATAAACCCAGACATCCTTAACACTAGTGACACACTCCAGCTCTTCCTGGTGGAACCCCAGAAGTTCCCAGGTCCGAGAGGATGTATAGTCCCTCTAGTGAATTCTGGGTCTGTCTGTAAGTCTCCTCCCAGTCAGACATGCCTGTAAAACCTCCTGCAGGAGGTGACCAGGATTCATCCTAACCAGATGCCTGAACCACCTCAGCTGACTCCTGTCGATGAGGAGCCGCAGCTCTACTCTCATGTCCCTCCAGATGACAGAGCGCCTCATCTCTAAGGCTGCGCCCGATCACCCTACAGAGGAATCTCCCGTTCATTTGGTCAGGATCCAGATCTCATGACTAGGTGAGAGTTGGAATGTAAACAGACCAATAAATCCTTCATCACTGACTCCGTCAGTCCATCTCCTGCTCCATCCTGTGTCACTCCTGAACTAAACACCCCATACTTAAACTCCTCCACTTCAGACAGACTGTCAATCTGAAGGAGCAGATTGAAAACCACAGCCACAGGCTTTGAAGAGCTGAATACAGTTTTACATTATTGTACAAAAATGGTAAATGTCCTGTATTTGTATAGAGCTTTTCTAGTCATTCAGACCACAAGTTTTACATTCATGTGTAAATCGGGCGAGAAAGGAGGGGCTAACATTCATACAACCCGATATGCAAATCGGAGGGCAACATGTCTTACCCAAGGACTCTTTGACATGTGGTGGCAGCCGGGATCAATCTGCCAACCTTCCGATTGGAAGACAACCGTTCTAACCAGTGGACCACAGCTGCCCCAAAAACATGAAAATTTTGAGACACGTTTAAAATCCTGTTTTTTTTTGTCTCTTGTTTCTGTTAATTCTCCAAAACATCCAAATTCTGCTCAAATAATGTTTCTTTCATTTGATGCCTTTCAAAATAAAACTGGCTTATGTCAGCAGAGAAAACACAATCACAATTAAAAAATAACCTAAACCCATGTCAAGTTTTTTTTTCTCTGTTTGAGATTCTAAACAATATTCCTAAAAAAAATAATGTTCAGAATCTCGAACAGAAATTGTTAGATGTTTGATCAACTGATTCTTCCTCTGTTAATTTTATTCTCTCAGAGTCAGTGAACGCATCATGATGTGAAGAGGTGCTGGATAATTCTGCTGGTTCTGAGAACCCTGCAGGTCTGAATGAGACACTGTCAGACTTTAGTTAACAAGTTAAATGTCATTTTAAACTCAAATTAATCAAGTTTTTATTCATGTTTGTCACTTTAATTGTTTGTAAAATAGCCATCATCATCACCATCTGAAAATTCTGTTCAGACTCATCCTGATTTCTACCAGAACAAAACGGCCAACTAACCCGAGAAGTTTTCAGACTCAAAAAACTTAAAGAGGCCATTTCATACAAATTTCATGACTTTGTGGTTATTTCTTAAAGCAGAACTAAGTAAGTTTTTTCACCTCAATAAATGTTTTCTAGAGTCCCTGTGGGGGTAAACAAGGACTTGGCGGGGTGATTCGTGGGTCCCTCCCCTCCCTCCTGGGTCTGTGTCCTGAAAGCAGCACTTGCAACTTTCAGTGGATCGGACCCGACTAATCTCGCGAGAACAAACCTGCTTTACGGCACTCACACTCACGTACATAAATACAAGCATGAAGCCCTTGCCGTTGTTAGCAACGCCACCCTTAGGAGCGCAAAGATGGCAGAACCAAAAAGAACGAAAAAACTTTTGACCGACGAGCAGAAAAAAAGGAAACGTGATTGGGACCGAGAGAGAGCTCAGTCGCGGGTGAACATCGGCAGAGCGTCTGCGGCGGCGGCGGGGGAACGTTACGACAGTGAGCTTTCACAGGGGACCAGTAGGGGGAGAGCGAGAGCAAAACTTACTTAGTTCTGCTTTAAGTATTAACCAGTATGAAACATTTTATATCTAAAAAAACATCAGGAAACACTGATTAACAGACCTTTCAATCTGTCTGCATCAAAATTTGGCTGGTTTTGTCAGGCTTCAGGCAGCAGCTCATTAATATTCATTAATCAAATTTGCTGAACTCTGATTGGCTAACAAACTAGCGGATGAGCACAAAGTATACTGTTTCCTGTCCCACTGCACATGGCAACAGCAGACGTCTTTTCTTCCTGTTTGAGATGTTTTATATTATATCCTTTATTGTTCCAGTGCTTGAATTACCTGCTCAGATCAACAAAAGTCTGAAAATCCTCCATTCATTCTAGAGCAGAGGAACATCTGAAGCATGCAGCCAGAAAGCAGGCAGAGGTTATTCCATTTTACATAAGCTGAAACAGTTTTAAATTAGACTTGAACTCTGTTATTAAAACCATCAGAAAACCTAAAATTGTTTGAAAACTGAAGTATTGTTGGAACACACAAGTTTTCTGGCTTTAATAATATACATTTAAATCTAAAATGACTTTTTTAACTCTTTTATTTTGGCCAATATATATTTGACCAATGTTTAGTTTTCTGTTACACACAATAATATACACTCACCGGCCACTTTATTAGGTACACCTGTCCAACTGCTCGTTAACACTTAATTTCTAATCAGCCAATCACATGGCGGCAACTCAGTGCATTTAGGCATGTTCACATGGTCAAGACAATCTCCTGCAGTTCAAACCGAGCATCAGTATGGGGAAGAAAGGTGATTTGAGTGACTTTGAACGTGGCATGGTTGTTGGTGCCAGAATGGCTGGTCTGAGTATTTCAGAAACTGGTTTCTTGAACATGACAATGAGTTCACTGTACTCAAATGGCCTCCACAGTCACCAGATCTCAATCCAATAGAGCATCTTTGGGATGTGGTGGAACGGGAGATTCGCATCGTGGATGTGCAGCCGACAAATCTGCGCCAACTGTGTGATGCCATCATGTCAATATGGACCAAACTCTCTGAGGAATGCTTCCAGCACCTTGTTGAATCTATGCCACGAAGAATTGAGGCAGTTCTGAAGGCAAAAGGGGGTCCAACCCGTTACTAGCATGGTGTACCTAATAAAGTGGCCGGTGAGTGTAATTACAATACATTATAAAATACTCATATTTTAGTAACACTACGTCTATATAAATGTAAATGGCAATCATTAGGGTCGGATCCTTGAAGTGAGGGATGGACTTTAGATTTCTGCCTCTAGATGGAGCTGTAAATCCAGCAGAGACTTGCAGGGAGGAGAACCAGCAACTCCAGCTGCAGCATTCCCAAAGGCTTCGTTTGAACTCCTTGTCTAAGATTTCACTTCACTCCCTTTCGCCTTTTGACCTGTTGCATCACTCCCTGGAATGGAAAAGTTTATATGAAGAAGCGTTAAGGCTGATATTTTACATTTGAAGGAAACTCTTTAGTTTCTGTTGATTGTTTTTAAAACGTGAATAAAGAACCAGTTTTATGTTTTCCATTGTTTATCTGCTCTGTCTTGTATTTTGCTGTATTTTGTGTTTTCTGTGAAGAGACTCTAGTGTAGAGTTGTCAAACAGAAACACTCTTTATATATAATATTTCCAAAGATAAAAAAAAGTCTTAGTTTAAAATGAAAATGAAGTTTGTAATTGAACTGTAGCTTGAGACTACAGATGATCTGGTTGATTATTCATGTTCCCGTGTTTGATTTAGCTCCCAGGTGATCCTCCTCAGGCTGTGTGGCGTTTACTTGCTCATTATAGTTCTGGAAAAAGGTGTGTTTAGCCTGGTTCTGCTTGTCCCCGGATGGTCATAAGTAAGAATAATGTAGCTTGTTGAGCACTGATTTGATTTTGCTGATTTTTTTTCTCTCATCATTGAGGAATTCATTGATCGCCACTGAATAAGAGTCTTTCTGCGGTTTAAGGTTTTCTACCTACACTGTAAAACCCAATAAGTTGGTTCAACTCCAGCTGACACTAATTGTCTTAAAGCTGCTATACTTAATTTGCATAACAAATTTGCTTAACATATTTTTTTTCCATGCCCATTAAAAAAGGTTTTAACACAGCATGGAGAAAAATATGTTGTGAAGATTAAAAAAAAGTATTAGTAAGTAGTTCTCTTCTTATATAAAAACTAGGGCCGGGACTCGATTAAAAATTTTAATCTAATTAATTAGAGGCTTTGTAATTAATTAATCAAAATTAATCGCATTTTAATCGCATATAACTATTTGACTAGAGAACAGTGAGAATTTTTTTCAAATGGATTTTTAGTATACCATTGAATCATGACTGAATACACAAAAGCTTAAGCAACAAAATATTGTTTATTTTTGTTCAACCAAGTCCAACAGACCAGTGCATTAAGTGTAGAAAATGTCTACACTAGTACTCGGAGTCGGGCTAACGTCCACGCTAGCTGCTATATGTTTAACATTGAGGTGATACTTCAGGCCCGATGTGCTGCGGTGATGTGCAAATTCCTTGCTGCATAGCTTGCACACATGCTCTTATCCACGCTTCCATCCAGTCATTTTTTATAACAAAACATCCCATCCACGGGGCCAATCAAAGCGGTCGCTTCTTCATTCATGTTCACTGTGGTTTGTTGTTGTCCTAAATAATGAACGCTGGTAGGTGCACCAGTATAATCGGTCCGCTGAAACTCATGAGAGATGTTCTGCGGTGCTTAAATAATTAGATTAAAATGCGTTTAAAAAAATGAACGCGTTATTTTTGTGTAATTAATTAATCTTAATTAACACGTTAAAGTCCCGGCCCTACTAAAAACATCAACCAATCAAATGGTTTGGCCCTGAAGGAATGATTGGACAGTCTCTCCAGCCATACGGACTTCCGCATTTTTTTTGTTTGTGTGCTCCCATAAAACAGACATTACCGCAGCACACCACTGCTGGGAGTGTTCGCCACTCTACCATGTCACAGCAGGAGAAACAGCCGCCGGCTGGTTCCGCGTCAGGTTCAGGACAAAGTAACAATTAATGTCAGTTGTTTGTTGTTATATTGTTTTCACTTACCGGTGATTCTGCCATGTTACGGTACTTGAATGAACTGCAGACCAGTGTCTTGCACTCTGTCATCTTCTGGGGCTACGCGTGTTTCCAAACCTGGGCGTGGCTTAGGAATTCTACCTGACGGGAGGGGCTGAGAGTTCTGTGACTTTGTTGACAGTCTAAGCTAGGCACTTTGAAATCAGGGGTATCGGCTTTAAATAATTTGAATTTAATACCTGTAACTAGAAAAGCAACGATACTTAATCTTGGACTTGAGTATTGCTGATACTTCTATCACAAAAAAAAATCAATGAACGGGAAAACAAGTTTTATTTTTTTCTCTGCTTGTTAGAACAAATAAAATGGATACAAATAAAATATTAATAAAAATGACCTCAAAACTAAAATTTCTAGTGAAAAATAAAAATTTTCTGTAAAATTATTGCACAGTTTCCCCATTTTAAGTATCAGTTAACTAACCGATACCAATACGAGTACATCAGAATGGTATCAGCCTGGATACTGGAAATTGGTGCATCCCTACCTGTAACAGGTAAAATCTGTCATGTTCTTGTGTTTGATGCTGTTTTTCTCAGTTCATGTGTTTTGTCTCCCCCTGGTGGTGCTTGTTATTTACTGTTTCCCTTTGTGTCTGGACTTTTCTTTAGTCTCTCGTGATCACAGGTTTCCCATGTGTTTTACTTGGTTTATGATTTACTCCAGTTCATGTTGGGATGTGTTCATCTCTTGGTTTCTGCTAACACCATCAGTTTCCTCTGTGCCATCACTCAAGTCGTCCTCTGCGTCTGTTCACACCTGCTTTTCACCCAGGTAATTAGTTCCCAGCTGTGGCCTGTCTTCTTTTTCGGCTGCAAGTTTAAACAGACGTGTCAGTCATACATATGTCATGACATATGATGATCCTCGTGAGGATTATTTGAATTTGAAAACAAATCTGTAATTTTTAAACTATATTCATGAAGAGTGTGGGAATGAGGTGATAACCAGCAATGAAGGAATTAGTTGTGTAAAAGTTTTCACACATTGTGTGCTTTGGTTTGATTCTGGTATATTTAATTTTTTAAATGCCACTTTTTGTTGTGATAGAAATTCTGCACAACAGCTGCTGCCACACAGAAGTTCATGTCATACATTTTCCTTTCTGTCAGTGAAAATTGAATTCGGACTTCTTAGTCAATCGCTGTCAGGGTGCGTGACCTTTGCCTACAATTGGATTTGAGGGATTTTTCCTCCCTCCGCTGATCTTTCTCCTGGTTATCTGCCAGGCAGCTATAAATCAGGCCTTCATCCCAGGAATAAAAGTGACATTTAGGATTTGTTTCTACATGCTGATGTTATGGAAACAGAGCTGAGTGAGGAGGAGGGCTGGAGATAGTGGACTATTGACTTGGAGGGGTTTTTTCTGGGGATGGTGGACAGAGCTACAGTGGTCATTGTTTACTTATTTGACAATAACAATATAGAGGAAATATTCAGAGCTTTTTTTCAGTCAGAGCCGCCCCGCCTGTACCAATAGGAGATTCTGTGAAACATCTCCCACGTCATGCAAATGCTATTTGCTCCTATTTTTAACACCGTTAAATGAACTAATTAGTTTCCAAACACAATTCTTGCCTTTAAAACTTACGTTGGATAACAAACACTCACGTCCTACAATTTTAACAAAGCCAAAAATAAATAAATAAATCAACCTGTTTTGCTTCCTCCCTGCTGTGATGAGACTCTGTTCTCAAAGAACCGCTGCTCTGTATACTAATGTTCACTAGCTAACATACGTTTCAGACAAACTCACTGGAATCTGGTTTTCTATATTTTTTCTTCAGATTATTAAATGGTGTTAAAGGTTCTGTATCCTGCTATTTTATAGCTTTTAATGTCTGGGATAGACACATATATCATAAAAAATTAGCTTTGGTGTTATATAGTATTCATTTGTCTTGAAATATAATTTATATTCTCGAGTTATTCTCTGACCAGGAAATAAAACACTCTGTTTACCTAAACTCCCATCACTCCCCCAGGCCTCCTGCTCCGTGAGTGCTGCCCCTCGAGCTGCCTGAATAAATGCTGAATAAATTCCTGTAACTCTCACAGCCAAATGCACATTTTCACTAAGACATTTTTAGAAAGTAAAATATTAAACTGTGGTGCTTATTGTCTTGCTTCAGACTCTGGCAGCTTGAGGCATTTGTGTTTAATCTGCAGGGGCAGCACGGACACGCCGGGCAGGTCCTGATGTAACATTGTTACATCACTATGTTACAGTCAGTCGTTTTTTCAGGAGAGAGTGGAGCAGCTGCTCAGAGGACAGAATGCAGGAGGACTACTGAGAAACGTGTGTATTAAACCAAAAACCACTCTGACAGGGGTTGATAAGGAAATAATATCACAACATGGTTAAAAGCTCCAAAATGTTGATTTTACATAATAGGACCTTTAAAGCACAGCCAGATTTCCAGCAAACACAGGAAGTTTCTTTTATTAAAGTTTTACTTGTGTTTGATTTATTCTTACATTAATACCTGAACATGCCAGCTCTGGAGATGAAAATGAATTATTGAAAAATAATGTAGTTAGAGACATCTTTAAAAAAATACTTCAGTTTATTTTTTATTTTAGACTAATTTAGAAACCATACAAGCCTTTTCAACAGAGTAAATATTAAACATTTGAGATCTGAATCTGTGATTATTTAGATTTTTAAAGCTTAGGGCACTTTTTCTACTTTAGTTTGGGAATGCAGAACTAAGATAAGAGCTTGTAGTTATTAGTGTTTATCTAAATACCGATCACTAAAAGCGTCTCTTCTCTTGTTGACAGCTGAGTTGGAAGAATCAGAGCAGGATGAGAGGCCATGTGTTCGTGTGCAGTATTCTGGTGGACCTCAGGCTGAGCTGGATGTTTGTGTAAATCCAGGTGACCTCCATCCACACAGAGCATCTCCATCTCTAACTGAAAGTCAAAATGTTGCAAACAAAAACACAGATGAGGCCATTTCAACTCATATCTTCAGCACATTTATCGCTCTCACCTGCTTGATTAGAGATTATTGGGAAATAAACTTGTGTGGTGTTAAATTCCTGCGACGGTTGAGGTGAAGCGGCACTACGGCAGACGAAATGAACCAGACCTGGCTGGAGCACATCTGTGTGGGCGGGGCCTGCAGCCCTGTGACCTTCACCTGATGACAGGGAAGAATTCAGAGCGGTGCTTTTAATGTGTAGCTCTGTGTTAAGTGTGTGCTAAAACAAAGGGTTAGTTATTGGTTTCCGTGGTAACCAGGTGTGCTCGTCAGGTTAGGTTTGGCGACTGGCTGATGTATTTATGTGTGAGACAAACACAAAGGCTGTTTATTTTTATTATTTATTTTAGAAATATGAGTTTAAATGTTTTATTTTAACACATGTATATAATAACAATCATTTAATAATATCATTTACATTTACTTAGAATACAAAAATACATTCAGAAAGATCCAACAGGTAGAAAGAAATCTGACATCTACTGGAATCTAGAAATGTTTAAAAATAGAGTTAAAACAACAATTACTTGTTGTAGAGTTCATGTCTGTCTCACGCCTTGTTTGTCCCATGAGGCCCGTCTCCAGTGTCAAACATGTGTGACATCACGTAGTCCTCATACTGTCCGTCTATCAGTTTAGCTGCATTGTTTCGGGCAAACCAGCAGTCCACGTTCTGCGTTCCACTGTATATCCTCCTGCTTTTGTGAACCACCGGCACGGAGCGGTTTTTAACCTTCAGCACTTTGGAGAACTTCATGTCACCTTGAGCAGGAAGCTCCGCCAGCCCCACTTCCTCATACAGGAACTGACCTAAAAGGAGAATGAAATTGAGGATGAGGTTATTTTGATCTCACTTTTCAAATGTTAAAAGGCACTCTGCGAAGTTCCTGCAGTTGTCGAAAACTATTTTGAGATTATATCATTTTTTTCTCATGAAAAGACAGTTGAAGTGCAGAAACACACATAACTTTGGTTCCAAAAATACAACATAGCAGCACCTGTAAACATGATATTATTATAGCTTCAGTTTTGTAAAGCAGAAGCAGACAGAGACACATCATCTTGTTCCAGGCTTGTAAATAGCCGTGTGTACAGGGGAGGATTAAGGTGTGCAGGGGCCCGTAGGCTACACTTGTCTGAGGCCCCCCCACACCCTCTGCTCGACCAGTGGGGGCCCCCAGAACACTTTTAACTAGCCAATGGGGGCCCCTGGGCTCAAGCCATGTCTAGCATGTGCATTAAGCTGGGCCTGCACACAAGGACAGTGAACTACCTGCGTACTAACAAAAAGTGCAGGAGTTCATATGGGTTCTGGTTAAAGAACATGCATAAAGTCACTTCAGTCGTTTGTGACGTGGGATGGGGCTTATGTAAACATGTCACTGGTTTTATTTTGAAATTAAAACTGACCCCCATCACAAGAGGCTCACACCGGTGAGAAGGGTCTAGAGTCCAGCAGCAAGCTACATTCTCAGTCCCCACCCTTTTCAGGCCCACCACTCTAAAGCCTCAAACAAACCACAACACACCACATACCCACACAGTAGATATAGAATAAATACACTAACGGCTTGCCATACACGCATTGACGTCTTACCTTGTTTGTAGGACAAAATCAACAAAAACATCAGAACACAAACCACATTTAGAGGACGTTGATGTTTGTTTTTTCTGTGCGCATGCGTGAACTTCAGACTGGTGGGGCGTAGAAGCGTCGGGGCCTCTGAGATGCGCGAGCGTGCAGCTGTATCAAGCTCAACGGTTGGCAGGCTGCACCGCGCGCGTCCACCCTGCACTCGCGCTGTTTCGGAGACGGGGCGGGCTTTGTTGTGAGAACAGATCGTAGAACAGAAGACTCACCAGGAAAAATGGCGACCGTGGGGTTCGCCGAACATCCTCCTGCCAGCCCGACCGGCACCACCGCTGCTGACACGTCCCGGTTAGCTTGGGCCCTGGAGCTGTCGGGTGCCGGTCCGGGTCCAACCCCCACAGCAAGGGAAAGAAATGCTCCGCCTGCGCGGAGAGTCAGCCCGGCAGCGGCTCGGCCTGTCCCCCGTGCCTGGTCCGGAGACTCCCGCAGGGAGCAATCAGCTACATTTAGCCTAAGAATTAGTCAGCCAATCAGCTACTGCTTTTTCCTCAATGTTTGTAATGACCAATAGAGGTCAAGGTTAAAGATCTACTGGCCTATGAGGGCCCTTTCCACACGTGGGGCCCCTAGGCTGCAGCCTAGGATAGCCTGTGTATTAATCCGCGCCAGCGTGTGTACATGTGCAAAATGTCTTTAATCTTATCATTGTTCAGATTAGAATTTGACCGTGTGCATGGGCCCTGAAAACCTCTTACCAATTATGAAGAGTGTTCACATGCGCCACACGTTTGATCAGTTTGACATGCGCAGAACGACACCGAAAAAGAAGAAGCAGCAAACTTCTGTTGTAAACAAACATGGCTTAGTTTGTTTAAAATGGAGCAGTAGCAGTATTTCTGAAAATATGTTTACATCTAAACCTCCAGCAGCGCATTTGTGTCCGAAACTGACTAGTTTTGTTTCACACCTGCTGTGTTTTCATCCAGCATCTGCAAACGCCAACGTAAGCTACGCCAACAAATAACGTGGCAGACACGACCCACATTCTGAATAAGCGTTTACGTGTGCAGCGATCAGATCAACTATCGGCATAACCCACCTGTCTCAATCGGAAAGACATTTTGATCCAAATGAGTGTAAGTAATCTGAAAAACATGTTTATATCAAACATTTTTATTCTAATGAGGCTTTTATTCTGAATAATCATGTCATTGTAAACACAACTAGTGTTGGATATACATGTTTGGAATACTTTGACTTCTGGTTAGCATCACAAACAAATCATTAAAACTGTTGTTTTCTTTTAAAAACTATATTTTTAAATAATCTCTTGATTATTTGTTAGGAAGCAACTAAACTATTGGTGTCAAAGCAACATAACTGGTGTCTTAGTGAGGGGGGGTGTCTATGTGGATGCTTGCTCTGGTGACTTTAGGCCTTTAGCACCTACCTAGCAGACCGTGGCAGTTGTGTGAAAGTCCCTTGCTGTTGCTGATGTAGAAGCCCAGATGGTCTCTCTGGTAGGGAGCTGGGTTTTTATACAGATGCAGCAAGATGACGAAACTGATGTTCCCCCCAACAGTCACTGTTACGTTTGCATTTTCCATGATAGCCACAGACAGGACGCCACTGTCCACAGTCACAGTGGAATGGCAGGGCATAACCATCCGGTCCCGTCCATCCAGAATGACTTTCTTAGGGGTCACTTCAATGTAGGCCCGTCTAGGTTGATCCACTACAATGGTGATGGTGCTGAAGTAGGTACGCTGTTGTTTGTGGCTGCCTGGTGGAGCTGGGGCACCTATTAACTTACCATTTACTGTAACACCTGAAAACATAAATGTTTTAGAAACGAAACAACAAGAGAGCCTATTATAACTTCTATATTTGCTACACAGGTTAGGGACTGTACAAGGTACGGCAAGGATGTTTTACTTTTTCCATCTGTAATTTAGCCATTGTGATGCTTAATCCAATCAGCTTTGAGTAAAAAAAACACATTAGACAGTCAAACCTTAGTTTTACATTAAAATAGAAATGAAAAACCTTCCCTCACACTGGACTTACTCTATTGAATTGCTGTAGTCAATGTTAAAACATAAGACACACTTAGGTCTCAAAGCCAAAAACCTGTTGATTTTTAGCCTGTTGAATGCAGAAAAAAATGGGGCGGGAGATGTTGTCCTTTATCCGTATCATGAGTCTTACCGGAGTATTTATGGTCAGAGACCAGATGGAGGACATGTCCAGGCTCGCCATTGATGTTAAAGCAAACTGTCAGCTTGCTGAGCGGGAACTCTACTACGAAGTGAGGGTCACCATCCGCTACAAGAGAGACACAAAATCAGTGTTTTCAACTGGCAGCAACAGAAAATGGCACTGTGAAACCAACAACATTCAAGGTGGCAGTAAATCATTACAAGTAAATAACCACAATTGGTTGTTTCCATTGGAAATTGAGTATAACACAAGGACATAAATTGAAACTTTTGGAATTAGAAGAGTTTAAGGCTGACTTAGAGCAGGTTGTTATATACTTTAGTTTATTAACTTTAACACAAACCTCAGCAAAATACCATGGGCTCACAAAATTAATAGGAAAACTTATTTGGATCTCAGCCATTTTCTGAATGTTGAATATACAGTCACGTCCATAAATATTGAGACATCGACAGAATTCAAACATTTTTGGTTGTTTAAATCACCACAATGGATTTGAAATGAAACAAACATTATGTGCTATAACTACATACTGTCAGCTTTAATTTGGTATTTACATCCATCAGGTGAACGGTGTAGGAATTACAACAGTTTGCATATATGCCTCCCACTTGTTAAGGGACCATAGCAGGTTTGTGACGTTTCCTCATTATCCCAATTACAATGTGCAGATAAAAATTCCAGAGTTCATTTCCAGTGTGCTATTTACATTTGGAATCTGTTGTCATCACTAACAGGTGGCACAATAAATTAAGAACATTTAAAATAGTAGTAGCACTCAGGCTGCCCCTCCAAAACTGTAATAATTAGCCAAAATGGTCGTGTTATTTCTAAGGACTGAAGGTTTTCTGAACTAGTTTCTATGATAAAAGTTTTAGACTTTCTAAACAAAGATGGAGAAAATGTTTTTTATGTCTTCACACAGTTTGTTCAATCACAAACAAAACTTACAGCCATCTTTACTGTACTGTCCTTGTGAGATTTTTGCATTTATATTTGTATATACTGTGCAGAGTAATACTTTGTATTTTATTACTATAGGTGTGGTGTCTTTAATCCACTTGTTCCTGTTGAGGTATATCAAGTTTTCAAACTCTTCAACGGTTCTGTGTTTTGGACAAGAATTTAGATTCTTTTGTTAAATTTTGACAGAGGCTGACAGCCAGAGGACACAAATTAAATGCAACATCATATCTCAGCATTTCCGTGAAGGACAAAATTTGTTGTGTCAACCATACCTTCTTAGATTAAACAGAAGATTTTACAGACTGAACTAAATATTCATGATAGGTTGATTGGGAATTATAAAATTGACCCTGGGACAGGGGCGGGGCTTCGGAGGGGGGGGTTGGGAGGACGGTACGCCCCTGGCCCAGACATTAGGGGGGCCCGGCTTAGAAGTATGATGTGAGAGACGGGCCTCTTCCACATCTGAAAAGAACTGGTGAAGACAGGCGAGAAGACGGGCCCTTTTATAATTCACACTCTGCGGAGAATGGAGTTTGGGTTCCGATTGCAGAACCACACAAAATGCAGATCCATGCAGGTTTGAGTCATGGTTGCTAAAAACCTTACAAGAAAGACTGACTAGTGATGTAGTAGGTGTAAAATATTGAACAAAACGTTGTGCTGCATGATTGGCTTTATTTTCACTCTCACATTGAGCTTTATGATGCGCAAATTTACAAGTTAATCACCGATTTTGCATCCAAGTGCATTGTGGGTAAAACTCGTCATCTATGGGCCCGGTCATTTGCTCCGCCCCCCCCGCCTGGCTCTAATTTGTTCCGCTAATGCTCTGGGATGAATATACCAGTAGATATGAATAGTTATTTGTGTCTATGTGGCCATGAGATGGACTGGTGTAGCACCTTCTCTTGCCCAATGACCTCTAGAGACAGTAGTTAGTAGTCCCCTTCAACCATGAACAGGAACAAACAGGTAGGATGGACAGACGGACGGATGTCAGTACTTTTTGATTCATTATTTATCTTCCTTATAGAGCTGCTGTGATGCAAGATCTAAATTTACCCCAGATTAATCAGATAATTATCATCAACATTGTTGTACATGAAAGTGTTAGCCAGCTTAATTTCTGTTTTACTAAACAGTCTAAATCAATAGAAAGATCTCCTCCATGCTAATGAGAACCAGTGAAGTTGAAGATAGGAACAATGAGATTAAAGAGAAACTCAAATGACAGGGTTATTAGCCCTCAGTTACTGCTTGTGATGGGTTCCCTGACAAACATCCAGTTCTGAGCTGTTCTCTTCTCTCTGTCTCATTAGTATCCGTTCATGAACATGTTTAAAGTGCCACTCAGTGCCTCTGCTGGTATTTCAATTAGACCTTGTTCAGAAGGATGCTGAGAGGAATCCCTGAGCCTCTCGCTGTGATCACTGAAGACTGTCTGACAAAGATCTAAATTACAGGCCGCCCTCACAGAGATTCTAAAGAGAGTCGACTGTACATACCCTCCTCATCCCCGTCCTCCCCTGTAAGAGCTCCATGTGAATTAACATGTTATAGGACGACCAGATGAAAAAGGAGAAAATGATTCACACAAGAGGAATGATGAGCTACCTGATGTTTTGGAGATAGTGATGGCTTTCTTGGCTGGTCTTCTCTCAACTTTACCTACAAAGAACAAAGTAATCAGTTGTAGAAACAAGTCTTATGACTATAGTTTGATTTTTTTCAAAATGTTTAAGAAAAATATTAAGTACTTTGACTACAGTTGGTATTCAACATCATGTCTCTGTTCATTTCATTTCAGAATAACTCCTTTGTTATTTTTTTGGAGTAAAAAAAATGAGAAAAATATCTTTTGTTCTCTTTAAGTGAACAAATCAAAGACATTTTGGACTCTCCACATGTTAGAAACATGAATTTGGGTGTATAGAAAAATTTGACTTTTACATTTAATGAATGAGAAAGGACGGCTGATTTTTGCTTCAAATGGTATTTCTCTGCTGTAACTAATACTGAAAGTGAAGGTTTTGCACTTTTTTGGAATCGTGTTAGCAGAATGTTTAGAAGAATGTAAAAAGCTTGAAGCAGCATTGACTTTAGAGGACTAGGCAGTTCAAGGCTTCCCCAATTCATATGTTGAAATGTGCCTTTTTAGGATGATCACACTCTCTCGGAAGTTGGAAATGGGAAACACCCAATCTGAAAACACATTCACTCAGCTTTTCATTTACGCAAACACGAATGCAACATGTTCACAGTTATGGGTGTTACAGTTGTGTGTAGGACTGATTTAATGAGGTACAACCAGGAGAAAAGACTTCACCAAGATCTATTTATACAACTTGGAAGACAAAACATCAATAATACAACCTCACCGATTCTGTTGCTCAAAGAGGAAGTTTGGCTTCTCAGCTTCTCGTCTTCTTTCTGAGGTATCTTATCTGTATCACCTGGCAAATCATTGACAGGTGATGTAGCCTCATCCGCTGCTGGCGTGATAGTGGGAGCTGGCATCATGGTGCCGTCTGCCAGAACTTCAGGCTTTTCTACAACCATGTTGGTGAGTGGAGTGAGAAAGTGATACGTCAGGGACAGGTTGGCAGCCTGCTGGGTGTGCTCTTCCCTCTCCTTGCTGGTTTGGCTGCGCAGCCGTGACCGAAGACCCTCTTTAACACTCAGGAAACCCCAGACACGTTCAACAAAGTCCTCGGCTATTGAAGCCAGAGGATTCCCCAATTCCTGCATGAAACCTGACCCTGTGGGTTTGGCTCCAGTTGCCATTGTCGCAGTTGCTGCCTTCACGTGTTTCTCAGTCTCTATCTGCAGACGCTGCAGTGGCACATCTGTCTCAAGGATGATGTTCCTGTCATTGTTGCTGGCAGTAACCTGAACATGGAGTGATTCTGCACTTTGGTTTGTCAGCTTTCCAGCAATGACAATCTCAGAGCCATTGAAGTAGTTGGTAAAAAAATTTTGTGTGACATATTCCACAGAGTTTTCTGTGTAGTTGATCCTGATGTCAGACAGAAGAGGAGTTCCAATCTCATCATAGAACCTGGAAAAGGAACAAAAACGGGACTCAGTTGGCAACAAGGGTTTTGGAGTGTCAATGTCCTGTTGTAGTTTACATACACCTTGCATAATTTTAGATAAAATGTACAGTGGGGCAAAAAAGTATTTAGTCAGCCACCAATTGTGTAAGTTCTCCCACTTAAAAAGATCAGAGAGGCCTGTAATTTTCATCATAGGTATACCTCAACTATGAGAGACAAAATGTGGAAAAAAAATCCAGAAAATCACATTGTCTGATTTTTAAAGAATTTATTTGCAAATTATGGTGGAAAATAAGTATTTGGTCAATAACAAAAGTTAATCTCAATACTTTGTTATATAGCCTTTGTTGGCAATGACAGAGGTCAAACATTTTCTGTAAGTCTTCACAAGGTTTTCACACACTGTTGCTGGTATTTTGGCCCATTCCTCCATGCAGATCTCCTCTAGAGCAGTGATGTTTTGGGGCTGACGCTGGGCAACACGGACTTTCAACTCCCTCCAGAGATTTTCTATGGGGTTGAGATCTGGAGACTGGCTAGGCCACTCCAGGACCTTGAAATGCTTCTTACGAAGCCACTCCTTCGTTGCCCGGGCGGTGTGTTTGGGATCATTGTCATGCTGAAAGACCCAGCCACGTCTCATTTTCAATGCCCTTGCTGATGGAAGGAGGTTTTCACTCAAAATCTTACGATACATGGCCCCATTCATTCTTCCCTTTACACGGATCAGTCGTCCTGGTCCCCTTGCAGAAAAACAGCCCCAAAGCATGATGTTTCCACCCCCATGCTTTACAGTAGGTATGGTGTTCTTTGGATCCAACTCAGCATTCTTTCCCCTCCAAACACGACAAGTTGAGTTTCTACCAAAAAGTTCTATTTTGGTTTCATCTGACCATATGATGTTCTCCCAATCCTCTTCTGCATCATCCAAATGCTCTCTAGCAAACCGCAGACGGGCCTGGACGTGTCCTGGCTTCAGCAGGGGGACACGTCTGGCACTGCAGGATTTCAGTCCCTGGCGGCGTAGTGTGTTACTGATGGTAGCCTTTGTTACTTTGGTCCCAGCTCTCTGCAGGTCATTCACTAGGTCCCTCCGTGTGGTTCTGGGATTTTTGCTCACCGTTCTTGTGATCATTTTGACCCCACAAGGTGAGATCTTGCGTGGAGCCCCAGATCGAGGGAGATTATCAGTGGTCTTGTATGTCTTCCATTTTCTAATAATTGCTCCCACAGTTGATTTCTTCACACCAAGCTGCTTACCTATTGCAGATTCAGTCTTCCCAGCCTGGTGAAGGTCTACAATTTTGTTTCTGGTGTCCTTTGACAGCTCTTTGGTCTTGGCCATAGTGGAGTTTGGAGCGTGACTGTTTGAGGTTGTGGACAGGTGTCTTTTATACTGATAACGAGTTCACACAGGTGCCATTAATACAGGTAACGAGTGGAGGACCGAGGAGCCTCTTAAAGAAGTTACAGGTCTGTGAAAGCCAGAAATCTTACTTGTTTGTAGGTGACCAAATACTTATTTTCCACCATAATTTGCAAATAAATTCTTTAAAAATCAGACAATGTGATTTTCTGGATTTTTTTTCCTCATTTTGTCTCTCATAGTTGAGGTATACCTATGATGAAAATTACAGGCCTCTCTGATCTTTTTAAGTGGGAGAACTTACACAATTGGTGGCTGACTAAATACTTTTTTGCCCCACTGTAAATGAAAAACAAACAAATAAACAAACACTTGAGGTGAAAAAGGTGAAAAAAATCTGAGGATTTTTACATTGATAACAATTTTTCAACATATTTTACATTATTGTTGTCCTTCAGAACATTGTTATCCTCTTTGCATATCAAGCACACCCTAGAAGAATTTTGATATCAGCTCATGGTTACAAGATGCAATATTTATCTCATTTCCTTTTCTTCTTGCAGCGTGCATCCTTAGTCGTCTTGTTGTCTAACCTCAGAAACCTTT
The DNA here is from genome assembly GCA_006937955.1 of Pachypanchax playfairii. NCBI lineage: Eukaryota > Metazoa > Chordata > Actinopteri > Cyprinodontiformes > Aplocheilidae > Pachypanchax > Pachypanchax playfairii. The sequence goes on from SSNP01000088.1 coordinate 144,714, forward strand.
AAAGAGCTTTAGGCACATTATTGTACAAAAGGAGTCAACAGTTAATAAAAGCAAATAAAAGTTGTATTGATTTATTTTAAAGAGGCCATTTCATACACATTTCTTAAGTATTAACCCATAATATGAAACATTTTATATCTAAAAACGTCAGGAAGCACTGATTAACAGCCTTTCAATCTGTCAGCATTAAAATTCGTCTCGTTCCATCAGGCAGCTTCAGCTGCTTCAGCAGCAGCTCGTTAATATTCATTATTCTAATTTGTTGGACTCTGATTGGCTAACAGACCAGCCTATGAGAGCAAGGCAAACCGTTTCCTGCTCCGCTGTGCATGGCAACGTCAGACGTAGTCTCTTCCTGTTTGTTACGTTATGCTACAGCTTTTAGCCAGCAGCATGCTAGGCGAGGTTTCAACTTCTGGAGCTGATGAATACTAACAAACAAAGGAGTTGTGATGAAACAGATACAGGCTATTCGAATTCGGTAGAACTCGGGTTTTATCAACACCTGCGTAGCTTGAGAGATTAAAACTGAAAGAGAAGTTGTTGACTTATTTTCACACCCACTATGAAGGTAAGAACACCTGTGGAGCTAAAATATTCAACAGAAACCTCAGAAAAACCATTTTTAATGGAAGATCCTCTTTAAGTTGTCTTCAAGACGTTATGAACAAGTGAGAAGTAGTTTATGATCTGCTTTGGATAATTGTATCCTGAAGCAGCATCACCATAGATTATGGCATTTTCAGGCATTAAATCAATGAAAGTTCCGATTCAAAATAACAGTGTCAATATTTTGTGACAATCCATCATTCAGACAAAACACATGAATCATCCCTCGTCATAGATTGTTCACACATTCATAGATGAGTGTACATAAAGCAAAACCTTTATTACAGACCTGTGTGTCCTGTCCCTGTCACCACAGTGCCGTAAACCGCCTCACCTTTTAACTAGCATGTTTGTTCAAGCTGGACTGAGGCTATTATCAGAGTCTGTTAACCCCAAGTACACACTTAGATGCAGATTTCACAACACACACACATTCCTGTGTGATTGAACAAACACCTGTCTGAGGGTAGAAGAAAGAGACAAGCAGGTTGTATATGGGACCCAAAAAAAACTAAATCAGAGGGACAAAGAGGGTGGCTATTGTAGTCCACGGCTGTCTCTTGTTTAAGCTGATTACAGAGGTCTGTTGTCAGCACTGTCACATTTGAGTCCCACGTTCCCTCTCAGGTTGATGAATGATGGACAGACGTTTTAACATATAATAATTCACATAGAAATCTAAAAAACGTTATGAATGAGAATTGACCTTTCACCGAGTCCCGCCCCCCTTGGTTACTGTTGCTACGTCCGTCAAAAACGACCAGCATGACAGATTATTATGACTGGAAGAAGTATTTTCATTTGACCTTTTTTGGAGCAAAACTGTTGCGACATCCTCCAAACTGAACGAGCCCTGATCTCGTTTCTCTCTCCAGATCAGCTCTGCGGTGGTGTCCGTCCACTCGCAGCCAGCCGCCCTCACAGCCGGCGAGCGCTCCCAGCTGCCAGCACCTCTAAAGCTCGCCCCCTGCGTTGCCCCCACCAGTCGGCAATCCCAAGCCGGCGCACGCTAATCCACTGGTGGACCGCGCCACCTCTCTGGGGACGCTCTTCAACACCGAGCTCCCCTTGACATCTACAGTTATTAGTAGATGTGGGAGCACTGCTTTACCATCTTGTTCGGAATTAATGTTAGTTGGACCTGCTCACATAGTAACGGTTGTGTGATTGGCTGTTTTGGGGGCGGGGCAAGCGTAAGGTCAATTAATTTCTAATTGGTTAAAGTGATTAAAAAATTAACAAAATTCCGCAGCTCTTAGTATTAAAGCAACTGATTGTATTAAAGTTATAAATGCAAAGTTATTTCTATGATTTTCTAGGAATGCCTATGAGACAAGAGTGATGTATATCCTATTACATTTAGTGTAAAACTAACTCTGCATTTCAGAAAAAAATCATACCAACAGTGAAATATGGTGGTGGTAGTGTGATAGTCTGGGACTTCTTTGTTGTCTTAGGAATTCACTTTACTGTTTACACGTGGTTCTATTAACAGGAAGAAAACATTCTCTTATGATGCAGATACAATTTCTTACCCTTTAAGCATCGCGCTGGCATCTGCGTCTTCGCTGATGCGTCTCATCATCCCACAATTTTCCAGAGCCATGCGCTCCAGCAGCCGGTAATCCACATCATTGCCAATCCCTATTGTGAAGATACAGAACTTTTCTTGCACTGCTGAGCGAGTGTTCCCCAGAATGGAGGTGGACTGGAGTTCTCCGATGGTAGGCCGTCCGTCAGTCAGGAAAATAATGAGAGAGACGCTGTTTGGGCTACTGTCAGAGCCCGAGAGGTAATCCCGAAGCAGTAAAGAGCTGGTCTGGATGGCACCGTCTATGTTAGTGCCTGCAATGAAGGATAGGAATTGTGAAAAATGTGGATGTTCAATTGCCATTTTGTTTTATGGTTTTTCAACATATAAATCCGGTGTTCTGTTCATTTTTAATTTAAGAGTTGTTTAAAAAAAGATAATTAACAAATACATCAGCAATCATGAGGATGGCGAATATTTTATACAAGAAAATCTCACCTCCATTTGGTAACAGTGTAAATATAAACTTTTTGGCATCTCTGATATTTAAGGGTGTCACTGGCACAAGAGTATTCGGCTTCCAAACTTTGATCCTATTGGAGAAGCTGACGAAGTTAAAATTATCTACGGTGCGCAGATCTCTCAGGATGGTAAACAGGGCATCTTTTGTCTGAAGAAGTAACAGACATAAGCACTTTCGTTAAAAAAAAAAAGCACAATATACAATACATACATTTCCAAATATGACTTTAAAATTTGTTGTTATTCTTTTTATAAAGATTAGACTTGTCTGTTACTGGTTGCTTAGTACCCTCCATACCTCCAGGGGGCCCTCAAGAACACTTAGTTGTCACACACGACAGACTGATGAATAAAATGAATTACTACTTAACTAGTTGAACTAAAACCATCAGAATTGTTTTTACGTTTCTATTTTCTTGTTTCATCAAACAAGTAAAAAGAAATTACTTAGCTTTTAAGCATGAAGAAATAACATTTTTAAGTAACTTCCATATAGTTAATTAAAAAAAAAACATTGTCATTTTATAATGACTTTCCACTAATAAACTGTGATGATTTGTTGTTGATGCATTAACATCAAGCACGGACCATTTAAATTAAATTACAGGTGTTGGTGAATGGCCTTGGCCGGAAGCTGGAGCCTCAAATCAAATTCCACCCAAGGGGCTTATAAAACTTTGGACCGGCCCAATTAGGATGGCAAAGAGATTTCCATTCTTCAAGATAATCTGGTTTAAGACTGCAGGGAACTGATATTTGTATCACATTTATCAAATACAACTAAATGTACTGTAAATGTAAATCCAAACAAGAAACAAGCAGCATTTCATCCGGCTGGTCTGTCTTTACAATCTGAGTGTGGAGATGTAATTTGGGCCTTGGGGGTTTCTGGATGTCTATATGGTTGCATACAGCAGGGGTCAGAAAGACTAACTGACCTCCACTGAAACCGGCCATTGTGAGACCACATCAAAACTCTCTTGTTCTGTTCTTTGGGGATGCTGATGGGGATGGGTGGGAGAGAGGGCAGCTCACAAGGTCACGGGTGCTGATGTCTAAAAAGTTCCATTACCACAGAGACAATGACCTTCCTCCCTTGCAGCTCGGCCTTGAGCTGTACTTTTCCACTTCTTTTTTTCTTTAAATCTGTTTTTCAGTTTTCTTCTGGTTCTAAACTCTATCCTTCTGGCACCTGCAGCTCCAAGTCTGGTTTAGGGTTTTATTACAGCAGATGGAAGAAGAGGGTCTGATTTTAATATTCCACCGTGGGAGGGAGCAGGCTGGGTGTGATACACCCTGATGGTGCATCTATTAACATTCAACGTTTATCAGATTTCCTCTGACTCAGTTGGAAAATAAGTTGCGGCTGTTGGTTTTACTCCAGGGGGGAAATATTTAGTCGTTTTATTGGGAAAATACTGTTACCATAAACTAGAAATAACTACGTAATATTCAACAGTTGAAAACTCATTGATCTTTGTTTTCAAACCTTTACTGGATTCCCTGTGACTTAATAAAATAAACTCTGATCTTTACCATCAAATGCAGTTTATTTAGAATTAGGGATGCACGATACCTATCGACCCGGATAGTTATTGGGCCGATATTAGAAAAAATGACGTCTGTCTGTCTGTGGGCCTGCCAGTTTTAATGTGAACCGTACATATACATAATGTTACTTTAATTGCACGTGGAAATATTCAAACCGAAGTCTAAGACAAAAGAAAAAGAGATTTACAAGGTGTTTTTTTTCTCAGCAGATCAATCGATCATGGATCGTGTTGTAGCCTGTATGTTTGTCATGGCAGATGAGGGAGATGAAGACAGGGAGGGACAGGACAGCAGACCAACCAAAAAGAAAAGGGTCCATGTCCCTCAGAAGTTTTAGAATAAATATCAAGAACAGTGTCTATGCTTGTGTCATGACTGATGCCAAAAACTGTAGTTAAAAGGGTATCAGGGTCAGAAAAATAGACTACTGATGAGACATTTGTGAAAGTCAAAATGTTTTATGGAGACGATCTGAGGGCAAATGAAATTAATGAGAAAATAAGTGGATTGGTAGAGTTTGACGACTAGTTTTTTTTTTTTTTCAATATTCGCAGACCTGGGATTTCGCCAATAAATTGATCATACGGAGCCGCTATTTTGTTGTTGGTATCGGTACAGCGGTTACAAAAAGCAGGCAGTTATCGTATCAGTTGTAAAAATCTGTTAACGTGCATCCCTATTTAGAATCTAACCCACAAAAAACTGTTATATCTGTTATAAAAAAGTTTACATTAGATTTTCTTATCACAAATGTGAAGATGTGACTGATTTATTGTCAGAAGTGCCATGAAATAAGGAAACTTTAATTTGAACTGATGAAGGTTCTCGGATGAGGAAAGTCTTTAAGAATCAAGAAAACAGTCTAGTTGACTTGTCTGAACCAACAAGAAAACAAACAGAATATAAAAAAAGTTTCATTCTTCAGAGAATAAAGCAGCTAAATTATAAGAAACATTCATGATTTTTGTCTTTTTTTGGACAACAAACTAAAGTTTGATGTAATGTAAATTAAATTTACGGTAAATGAAAAAAAAAATACTTGAATAGTAAAGACCATCATTTTTTGAAATGTTCTAAGATTTAAGCTAGAACGTTTCTACATGCAACTGTGAAAGAGCTTCATTGCCTTTAAGGACCCACTCTGATCATCTGTTGAGCTGTTTTAAATCATCTCAGTGGTCTTTCAATTATAATTATGGTATTTTTATCCAAAATCACAAAACCTGTGCTGTTTGCTAGGAAGTAGTTACTACATAGCTGCAGTAGCTCTTTAGCAATTTGTGTCCTGAAGGCGGAACCGTTGATGTAGAGGATCCCCCGCCCCTCCCCATTGCTGAGAACTCTCTGTTTATGCTAGCGCTGCCTCTTGGATTTATTAGTTTCTTCACAGTTGCTGGGTGCAGTATACTCACTTGCATTATGTTTTTGTCCAGTTTGAAAGAGTCCCTTCCATTAAAAACAGTTTTTCTGAGGTTTCTGTTGAATATTTTAGCTCCACAGGTGTTCTTACCTTCATAGTGGGTGAAAACAGGTCAACAACTTCTCTTTCAGTTTTTATCTCTCAAACTACACAGGTGGTGATAAAACCCGAGTTCTCCTGAGTCCGAACAGCCTGTATCTGTTTCATCACAACTCCTTTGTTCGTTAGTATTCATCAGCTCCTGCAGTTGAAACCACACCTAGGATGCTGCTGGCTAAAAGCTGTTAGCATAAGACGTAGCAAACAGGAAGAGAGAACGTCTCCCGTTGCCATGCGAAGCGGGACAAGAAACAGTATACCTTGCTCTCATAGGCTAGTTTGTTAGCCAATCAGAGTCAGCAAATTCGAATAATGAATATTAACGAGCTGCTGCTGAAGCAGTCGAAGCTGCCTGACGGAAGGAGCCGGAACCACCCGAATTTTGACGCAGACAGATTGAAAGGTCTGTTAATCAGTGTTTCCTGACGTTTTTTAGATACAAAATGTTTCATATTACTGGTTAATACTTGAGAAATAACCACAAAGTCCTGAAATTTGTATGAAATTGCCTCTTTAAATAAGTTTCAAAATGGAATAATTAATGAAAAAAAGTGTTAAACTCGTTTACTATTTTTCTTCAAACTGCAGACATAATTAAGAAAAGTAGAAAGTCCCATGAATCTTGTCTGAGTTTGCTGCTTTACCTGTCTCATCTTCGTCCCCAACATGGAGGCACTGGTGTCGATTACAAACACCACGTTCTTGGGCACAGCAGGTAGATCTTTGGGGGCAAAGTAGTGGACGAAATGTCCATTTAAAACCTGGAGACAGAAGATAAGAGACATGCAACAGTCAGTGAGCTGATGCAGCTGCAGGGAGGTCTGTGGCAGGAAGCCAAGGAGATGAATGACTAACAGGTGGGTGGAGGAGTGTGTATGTGATGAGTGGGAATCCAAACTATTAAAACAGTTTACACAGAGTTGCTTTTCTTGATACAACTTTAAAATGCTCCTGTACAGTAAACTGACTGTAGGGATGTCATGACATTAAAATGATTCTCACCTGAATGTCTCCGATCCCCATGTCTCTCTGAACGTCGTAGCGAATCACAAAGTCTCCCAGAACGCCGCTGGTGGAGATCCGGACTTGTTGGACAATGCTGGGGCTGAAGGTGATTTTCCAGACGTTTTTTTCATTTTTGATCACAGTGGTGATGGGAACATCAGGCTTGGCTGGAGCACAAAAACAGGAAATGTGTCATGATTTTTTTTTTTTTGGAACAAGAACAAAACACTGGAATAAATAAATAAACTGAGACTTTGAAGTAAATTTAAACCGATGCAAAAACTTTCCTTAATAATGATCTCGATTCATGTTTTAGACTAAGAGGAAGAAGGTTTGAACTCTTGCGTGAGATCTTGGTCCAAGTATTTCTTTGAAGTCTGATAATCTGTCATATCAGTTGTTGTATTCACATCCCTGTTTTTAATGTAGCTGTACAAACCTGGTGCATTAGAACTAGTTGCAGAACCACCGCTCTTGCCATTCTGCAGCGGCATCACCTCCAGATCCAAGATGGGGGAGTAGTCGACGATGGTGACGTCCAGGCTGAGGCGGCTGACCAGCTGCAGGGGTCTCAGGCTGGTGACGTGTTGGTAGCGTCCCAGCCGCCGCTGCAGAAGCTCCTCATACATTAAAAGAAAAAAGGCTCGATTTCGACCAGGAATGTTAACCGCCATCTTGAATAGCTCCACCTCGGGCTCTGAACTGGAGAGGAGAGAATGGTGATGCATCATTGGGGTTTGATATCTACCAGTGAAGTCCATCAAAAAGTAAAAAAAAAAAAACAGATATAAATGAGATTTTTTAAATTGAAATTTCACAAATGTGGATTAAATTGATTGTTAAAAGATGTAAATATAAAAAAAATATTGATAATTTGAATATACCGGTAATCATTTTATAATGATACTGCAGCCAGCCACCAGGGGGCACTTGTTTTACTTTGCATGTGTTACTTAGTGTTCCAAACCTGGGTTTCATTTCACCAAAACAGATTTATATTAATCTCATTTCCTAAATTTACTCTTTAATATTTAGCAAGTTTCATTAACTAACTTTGTTTTTCTGATGCAGTTTACTCTCTTTTTCAGGCGTTGCAGATTGAGAATCTCAGATTTCTTCTAGCTGCTGCAGCACTAACTCCATGTTTTAGAGACACTCTGAGGTTTGTATACTGTTTATGTAAAGTTGCACAAAACTACTGCTGCAGTGATCTTTGGAGATGTCAGCCAGCGTGATCACACACACACACACACACACTCTGTAGGATTTTCATACCTTGCGTCACTTGACTCTTTGTTCTTGGGTTTGCCGTTCCCCTCTTTGACCCTCTTTTCCTTCAGTTTGACTTCACTCTGGTAGACACGCCCTCCAATGATCCTGATTCAAGGGGGTTAAAGGTCAAGCTTTAGAGTGCCACACAGATTCAGCTGCACTATTGTCAAAGCTCAATAGGTTTTTCATGGACAAAAGACCCACAAAACGCTGTCAATACCTATTTACGGGTTGCCATCCTGCACATGAATGAACAGATCTGTGTGTGTAAACAGTATTATAAAAAAAAAAACCCTTTCCTCTTTCCGTGCTTGAATCTCCATAGCAACCAGACCTTAATAAATAAATACATTTAAAAATATTTGATATTTGTTTTCTCTGGAGTACGTCAGACCTTCTTTTGTGATAAAGTTTCATGTCATGGAACATTTTTTGTTCTTTTTCATTCACAGTGTTTCACACCTGTGTCAAGAAGATTATAAGAGGATTTTCTAGAGTCAAATCATCACCAATTGTGGAATTTCTGCAGGGACCAAGGTGGATACAACCACTTCTTTTCAGAGTTCTGAACCTACAACTAAAAACCTGTATGTTTTGACATTTTTCAGACTCACATAATTAAAATATCTACATTTCCTCTCCAACCACAAGTACTTTTTTTAATTGAAGACATGATCTCTGCTTTTATCTAAATGCTATTCTTATTTTATCCTGATGAATTGATGCCCAGAATGTGCCAGTCGGAGCTGAAACGAGCTCAGTGCTTCTCACATGGTGAAGTTGGAGACATAAGCTCCAGCGGGGATCTGGAACTGAAAGACGCCCTCCGCGGCAGCAGAATGTCGGTTCAGCATGGCGCAGTACACCGCTGTGAAAGCGTAGCGGGAGATGATGGTGGTCTTGATGGAAAGCTCTTGGATGTGAGGTTTGGTCTCCTAAAGAAACAAGAGAAATGAAGAACAGCCTCCACGTTAAGATTCGGCTGCTGATTCTGACGCGTTCCAGCTGCGCGTATGATCGTTTCATCCTGATAACTCGTTCAGTGCCTGCTGCACTTTCCCACAGTTACAGTGACGGAACAGGCGCAGATCCAGTGATTACAGACACTCTGGCACATCTGCGCGCTTGGCGGATCTCCTGCGTAACGCCCAAACGCACAAGTTTGGAGTAACTCAATCCACTTTTAACCTAAAGTAGGTCAACAGTTACAGATTCTAATATCATCATCACATGTTGTCCTAACTCGTTCAGTAAATCATCAAACATTCAACCTGTAGATCCGTCTTACATTTGTTTAAGAACTTACTTCTCCTCTCTCGACATCAAATTACGAAACAAAATAATGCCTAAATTAGATTTGCAATTACCTTGACAAGTACAGATTTCACCTGCCGAGGGACCCTGCGCGGCGCCTGGAGAAACAAACATGGTCATGCAACAAATCCAAACATCACAGAGCGCAAACTGTCGCGTAATTAATATCTTACAATGTCTAAATCAAAGTCTGACAAATCAAAATCAGCGTCATCATCAAACTGGAGTTCTTCAGGATGAGCCAGCAGAGTCGGGCTGAAGCAGAACAGCAGAACCAACAGCAGCATCTCGCAGTTTGTCTCCATTAAAAGTCGTTAAAAAGGTGAATGACGCGTGAATTTCTGTGTTCAGATCAGACCGATGGGACGGAGAGTTGGTGAGGAGAAGAAAAATACGCCCAACCTACACAGAGATGCAAGAACTTCAGTCTGCTGCGTTCAGGGGTCGTGGGAAAAGTAAAATAAAAGGAATCAGGAACGCAAACAGCTCCTGGCGAAGTTAAAAAAAGGTTCATTATAAAATTCCACCCTTTTTAATTATCCCTTGCTTAAAGATGTGTGGGGTAGAAATTTAACATGTTTTCTCCACCAGGTGGATTCCAACAAAATGACTGCTGGAAAAACACAAATTGATTTGAACATATTAACATATGTTTGAACATATTTCTTTCTACTTTTTCATTTTATAAAGCCGACATAAGACCATAAAATGATACTCTCTTCTAGTTTTGTCTCACTTCTGAGCTCATTCTTGGATTTTCTTTCCAAAAAAAACATTAATACTGAGAGAGACTTTAACACGCAGTCAAGTGGCGCTGAAGGTGTTCGGCTTTATTAATGGGAATTAAACTGCTTTCTGGGAGTGTTAGAATACAGTTCTGTTGTATAAATACACTGAAGCTATAATCATTTCTGTTGAGTATTTGAAAAGTGTCAAAAAAGCTTCAGCAATTTTTTTTCAGTTTTCTTATAAAATAACATTTTCATTTACAGACAGATTGCAGAAATCAGCTGCTCACGCGTGAATGGTTTTATTTCTTTTTACCAAATGTTAAAACTTTTTTACACCTGTGAGTAAAATTAAACTCAGCTGTAATTTTAATTTGTGTTTTCTCCAATACATCAAAATAACATACATTTGGTATTTTTTTTATTTCATGTATTTTTTACTTAAACATAAAAATCAAAACCATCGACACAGAACCACTTTGAAGCGATAACTGACTTTTACTGACACCTCGTGGACAAAATTGATAATTACAAAAGACGTTTTGATGTACGAGTTGTTTTTGGTTTTATTTTTATTTCGGCCAGAGAAAAGACTTATATCTGACCTCTGTGGGAGATCTCAGGGTTACTTGAGTTCCTTTGCACAGTAAAATCAAGGTGACAACTTAATTTAGATCTTCCCATCAACAACTGCTTAAACTGGACTAGAGATTCCAGACTTGTTAGTGCTGTAAGAGTCTGAGGACGGCCAGATGGTCTCTGGTATCAGGGTCACTAACAGGTCTATGTTAGAGGCAGAGCCTCACACCAGAATGTATTAACATTTCGCATGATGCTCTCATTTCATGCATGATTTCAAAATAAACTTTCTTAATTAACTCACTTTGATTTTTTTTTTTAACTCTTTTTTTTTTCCCCTAAAAAAACAGGTTTTATATTCCAAATGTATAACATTTAGTCTGGGTTTTAAATCTCTGTTTCATTATGACTGTGATCTCTCCTATTTATCTTGCTCACGTCAAGTTTCAAAGTTTCCTTCTGCTCACTGTTTCATCAAACACAACAAATATTGACTGGAGCTTAAGTCAATCAGTTCAGTGGATTTTAACCTCCAGTTTTCAGCTTTCCACAGGCTTCCATTTAGAAGGACTGTCTCTCGACCTCTTGAGCTGTTTTTGTTTATATTCCTTTTTTTGCGTGTGTGAGAATGAGTGTGTGAGCACACAAAAATCAGGAAAAATGAGACGTCTGCTGCTGCTTCTGGGGCTCCTGATTCTCCATCAGAGTTGCTGTTTTGAGTTTGTAATCGACGGAGAATGGGAGGACGATGTGGTGAGTTGAAAGTTTACAGAAAAGGGGGAAAAAATCAAGTTAAAGTCATAAATGGGACTTTTGAACCCAGAAATTTTGCTCAACGAGATTAAAATCACTATTTAAATTTTAGCTGCAGAAAAGCTTAATGTGTTTGGATGGTGACAATATTTCTCCCTCTTCATCAGTCAGGAACTTGGAATCATCGGGATCATCGAGAAAGGCACAAGGTGAGAGTTTTGTCCCCAAAATCAGGCCGTGTCTCATGTCTTCATACAAAACAGAGCATGAAATGTGGACTTGTTTGTCTCGTTAATGTTGCACCCTCCTATTTATCTGTGAGGTGGATCACACTGATCACCCAGAAACAATAAGGGTCAATGCAAAGTAAAATTCTGCTTCATCCAGACCTTTAGTTTGTGATTTCTGACCTAACCCTAACCATCCTGATAGATGTTTTAACTCATTGTGTTTGATGATTCCAGAGAACGATACCGACCAATGAGGAGCAGGAAGAGTTTGAGGTAAGAGATTGTTGTTTAAACCGTCTCCACTGTGACAGAGTTGAACTTTGTCTAATAATCAATACACTTCTGTTTGATGATTTTATCCTGACTGACAAGTTATTGACTTTGGTTTATTTTGAACTTTACAAAAAGTGTTATATACCATAGAGCCATTTAACACAGTGTTTTATTATCGCGTCAGTACAACTGTATAAAAATTCACATTCAAAAGTTAAAAAAAAAAACGATTTTTTTTGTCCTCCTGTTAACTCTCCACACACACCAACGTACTGGGATTCCCCATGTCTTTCAACATTTGATGATGTTTTGCACAACAGCCAATGAGATACTCTTATTTTACTTTATTTCATAATGAAGAACATTATTCTGACTGTTTTACTCATGAACCAGTGATCTAATAGTAAACTCATCTAAAAAGAGACCAAACTCTTGTTTAAAAAGTGAAGCAATAATCTTACACACTGACCTAATATTCAGAACTGATAACGCTGTCATGAATCACAAGGGTGAGGTGGAGCTCAAATGCAGAGAGGGGCAGTCTCAAATAAAAACAGTTTATTAAGGATAAAACACAGATGGGGGGAGGGGAGAAAAAAAATAAAGCAAATAATATATGTAGCTCAACTGTGGAGACAAGGGGGGATTAACATGGAGTCCAAAAAATCCAAAGTAGCAAAGAAGTAACAAACAAAAAAGGCACTCAAGTCACTTGGAGGTGGAGGAGTCCAAAAACCAGGGGGAGGGGGACCCAAAATTTAGAAGTCCAAACATCAGCGATGACAATAACTCCTGCCTATGCCCTATGCCTATGCCTATGCCTATGCCTATGCCTATGCCTATGCCTATGCCTATGCCTATGCCTATGCCTATGCCTATGCAAGACCAAAGACAAAAGACTCACGACAAGGACAATAGACATATGACAGTGGACAACAGTCCGGCACTTAACTGACAACAGCTCCGACCTTAAATAGTGCCGGACCCAGACAAGACACAGGTGCCGACAATCAACTCCACAGACAAGTGTAGACAATCTAATAGACAAAGGTGAGGCACAGGAAGTGACATGACCATATATGGAACATGAACTGATAAAACCAGAGAAGAGACAGATCCTAATCATGAACCGTGACAATAGACTAAGACAACAATACAAACTCCACACTAGACACACACTGACTGTACATAAAGACATAACACAATGATCTCATGGCCCCTGACAAACGCATTAAATATATAATTACAGCTGATGATAAATAAATAAAATGATATACAGCAGCAAGGAAAGAATGATACAAATCAACAGAAGTCAACCCCTGTAAAAAAACATGACCTGAGGTTTTTTGTTTGTTTTAATCATGATTATTTACGTGGAGGGGCGGGGCTTAAATCTTGTACATGCCATTAGGGGATGGTTTGCTTTATCTGATCAAATAACAAATTTTAAATTCTATTCCAACATTTCTTTGGTCATGTAGACTTTTAGCGCCACATTTTGCTACCATCTAAATCAGCTAATTATTGTTTAAAATATACCAATTTTTGTTCACAAAGAGGGGAAATTTTGCTAAAGTTTAAATTAGGTTAGAATGGAAACTGTGTCTATCATAAAATGCAAATCTGGGTCATACATGTAAATCTGTGAAAGAAATTGAGAAAAAAATCTCACAGAAATCCCCGATCCAGAGTCTCGCTATTTTTTGTCCGTCTGCTCAGGCTATCCAAGGAGAGGACATCATTGTCAGGAGCTACAAGGTGGAGAGTCGCATCACATCACGCTTTGCTTATACCACTGTGAGGAGCTCTGTTTTTAACTCGGGCTCCAGAGCTCAAAGCATTGCCTTCAATGTCCAGATCCCTAAACGGGCTTTCATCTCTAACTTTACCATGTGAGCTAGGTTTCATCCAACTCCATGTGTGCATCGATCAGCGCAGGCCTGAATCTGACACATCTGCTCTCTGTTGCAGGAATGTAAATGGTATCACATTTATGGGCTCTGTGAAGGAGAAGACAGTAGCCAGGAACCTGTATGCTCAGGCCAGATCCAAAAACAAAGCAGCAGGCATCGTTAGGTGCTCAACAAGAACCTTAGATTAAATGATTTTACTCATTTACACAACTATGTAGAGTAAAAATATCTTTCATCTTCCCAGGGCTAACTCTCAAGACCTGGAGACCTTTAAGACTGAGGTCCACGTACCTCATGGCAGTAACATTGAGTTCGAACTTCATTACCAGGAAATGATGGAGAGGAAATTGAACTTTTATGAGCATAAGTTGTACCTGCAACCTGGGAGGCTGGTGCCACACTTCCAGGTGAGAGGGTCACGGATATGTACCTGTGTCTCCTCAAGAACTCCTCTCACCTAATTCTCTGCCTTTAGGCGGACGTGTACATCTATGAGCCAAAAGGAATTTCTAGCGTGGAAGTAACAAACACGCTTGGAGCTCAGTTTCGAGAGCTGATTAAAGTTACATCTACCAAAGACAAGGTAACGCTAAGAGAGTAAAAACCTCCATTTTATGAAATACCGTTTTTATTGTCAGACTTTTAAATCTATGTTATATGTTCACTGTCCTCAGGCTCATATAGTCTTCAAACCGAGTTTAAAGGAGCAGAGAAAATGTGACAACTGCACAGAAAGTGCTGTAGATGGCGCCTTGTTAGTCAAATATGATGTAACCAGAGACAGTAATGCTGGAGAACTGCAGGTATGACATGCTTTACTCACCCAGTATCACGTACAAATATATGGTTGAGTAAAACTGTTGGGATCTAACTGGTAATTGTGCTTCTATCATCTCTTTCAGGTTTCAGACAGTTACTTTGTGCATTTCTTCGCTCCATCAAATCTTTCCCCTCTTCCTAAAAATATTGTTTTCGTCATTGATGTCAGTGGGTCAATGTGGGGGGTCAAGATGAAGCAAGTAAGTGGAAGCCCTTAATTTTTATTCCCGCTAAGTTTTTCTTCTCATTTCTCAGCACAGTCTGAAAATACTGCCATCATGTGGCTATTTTACAGAAAACACTCAAATTCAAACCTTTCTTTTAGACTGTGGAAGCCATGAAGGCCATCTTAGATGACTTGAATTTTGAAGATCAGTTTAGCATCATTGACTTCAACCACAATGTACGCTGCTGGAATGAAAATCTGGTTCCTGGTTCCTCAATTCAGATTGCAGATGCTAAAAAATACATCGAAAACATCAAACCCAATGGAGGTAAAACAGATCATCTTGTAATCAACTAGGACTGTTCTTTAAATCTGATGAACATTTCACTGACAGGCACCAACATCAATGAGGCACTAATGAGAGCAGTTCAGATTTTGGTGAGGGCGTCCAATCATGGGCTTATCGACTCTCGCTCTGTCTCCATGATCATTCTGGTGTCTGATGGAGACCCTACTGTTGGTGAGTTTTAAAATGTTTTTATTTGCTATTTTTACACAATGACATAGGTCTGTCAATTTTAAACACAATCACGTTGGAAGGTGGTGTTGCAGGAGCTGCTCTGCATTCTGGAGGCGGCTGAAGGATATCACGACTTACAATCGATCCAAAACTTCAAACTAAAAAAATATATGTTCAAATGTAATAAAACAAGCATGATTTTTTTTTTAAATCTGCTAACAGAAATGTTATTACCAGTGGAAGTCCACAGACGAGGACAACAAGACAAAACATTCTTCAACTGATTTTAGCAGTTTAGCTAGCTGCTACAGATTGTATATGGAACACAATAACAACAGCACAAAGCCTTCAGCCATCTGGGTGCCAGGCTCGTTAACCCCCCTCCCCACGCGCGTGCGCTCCGATGCTGAGGTCGACCAATATTCCTCACCAAACCTACTCTGATCCCCGATCCGAGCAGGACAATAAAATATCATGAGCTCAGTTCTCTAATCATGTTCTCCAGCCCCACTGATCACACACTAGCTACGTTTACATGGGCACATTTAATCGGAATAAATGCCCGATCGGAACAAAAATACGTCATGTAAACATGTCAATCAGAATGTTTTGATCCGATGCAGCCTGATCAGAATGAAATTTACTTCAGATCAAGAGGGGTGGTTTTGTCCGATCTTCATTCTGATAGACGTGCATGTACACACCCATTAGGAATGAAGGGGGGAAAAAAGCCCACTGCGCATGCGTACAACTTCAGCGTGGCGTCTTTCCGCTTTCGCAGACCCAAGTAGAAAACATAGCGGGAAGTAAACAGAAGTGGTCTGCTGGTGCAGTCATCCTGTCATCTGCTCTCCTCTCCTGTGGCGGAGGAGCAGTAGCAATATGTATTCAGCCTCTAGCTTGGTTAATGCGACCAGTAAAAACCCAAACATAAAGGTAATCACCCGCAGAAGGTCCATATTTGGGATAACGTGAGTCAGATCGAGCACACGATGGGGCGGGAAAGACGTGCAGAAAGGACGGAGTTTGTTTACTTTTTTTCTTTCCCCGGAAAGACAACTCGCTGTGCGCATGCTCAACTCATTTAACCTGATTGAGTGCTTGGTGCACGTGTACTCATGGCATGATCAGATCATTTCAGTTAGTGTCCATATGAACAGGGATTTGGGAATTCCGATCGACCAAGATTTTAATCAGATTGGGGAAATTTGGCACATGTAAACGTAGCTATTGACTCTGATAAAAGCAGCTCCTACCTGTTTGAAGCTCAGTCATCGATTCAGTCCGTGGCAAAGAGTTCACAGTTGCACCGCAGCTCCAAAACTTCCTGCAGCCCCTCTTAAGAAACCCCAGAGGAAACATCTGTGGCAAGCAAATAAGGTATATAATCACCACATGTCCCCGGTGCATCCAGCTGCTTGACCTGCAGACTCCACAGTACCAGCCTCACTGTGCTGGATTATTTACGGTATTAGGCAACCCAAAATGGTGCCCGCTGCTCTGCCAGCTATTGGCTGGTAAATGTAAACAATATGCCAACGTCATGCCCGTCAAAATTAATATTTTATAATATTTTACCTTAAATATAATTTTTGAAGGAAATGCTGTATTTTCATTCTACAACCCTCTAAACACCCTGTGGAGGCATTATTTTGTTAACAATATTGCTTTTAATGAAAATATTCCATATACCACCTTTAGAAAAATTACTCAACAGTCTCAGCTCTTTCTTCCTAAGTATTTCTTTAGTAACTTTTACCACATGGTAATCAGTTTGCAGTACATATTTAGAGTGCCTTATTTAGTCATTAATCTTGTAGTAATTTCATAATACATTTTATTTATTAGGCGCCTTCTGGACAATCAAGGTTGTCTTACAATTAAAAAACAATAAAGAATTGTTAAAAAAAGAATAAACATGAAGACTTTACAATACACTTCAATAAAAAAACAATAAAACAGTTAGAAACAGTAAATATGGAGCAAACATGAGGAGTAAGTCAGGTATGGAGGAACCAGGTTGTCGAGGGCTTTGAACGTGCAGAGCAGAATTTTATAGTGAACACAGTGAATCATAATGAAAACGCTTGTATAAACAGATGAGTTTTAAGTCCTGATTTGAAGTGAATCTGTGTTATGGAGGTCAGGGGGAAGAGTGTTCTAGAGCTGGGGAGCAGAGCAACCAAAGGTTCTGCTCCCCATGGTGATGAGACGAGCCGGAGGGACAGTGGGCCAGAGAGAGGAGGATCGGAGAGTGCTAGCATGTGTGGCAACATGAATGAGGTCAGCCAAGTGAGGAGGGGCCTGGTTGTGGATGGCTCTGAATGTTTGGAGCTGGATTTTGTAGTGAATACGATGTGTTATGGGGAGCCAGTGGAGCTGCTGTAAAACTGGTAAGATGTGGTTTATGGAGGAGGTAAGTGGGAGGATGCAGGCAGCAGAGTTTTTGACCAGTTGCAATTTGTGGAGAGTTTTGTGAGGGAGACTGAAGAGGAGGGAGTTGCAATAGTCAAAACGGGAGGTAACGAGACTGTGAACGAAGACAGCAGTGAAGTGAGGAGAGAGAGATGGATAGAGACGGAGAATGTCTCTGAGGTGAAAGTAGGTGGAGCCGGTGATGTTGTTGATGTGAGAGGTGAAGGAGATGACACCCAGACTCTTTACCTAGGGTGAGGGAGAAATGGAAGAGCTGTCAATGGAAATGGAGAAGGGTTTGATTTCATTTAGGGTGGATTTTGTTCCGATAAGTAAGAGCTCTGTTTCATATCTGTTTAGTTTGAAGAAGTTTGAGGTGAACCAGGATTTAATTTCAGAGAGACAGTTTGTTAGGGGTATAAGGGTGGGAGTATGGAGCTGGGTTTACTGGAAATATAGAGCTGGGTGTCATCTGCATAACAGTGGAAGTGGATTTTGTGTTTTCTGAAAATAAGGCAGAGAAGGAGAAGGTAAATCATAAACAGGACCAAAGACAGAACCTGAGGAACACTAGCCTGACCAATCAGATCCTCCAGCATTATGTTCAAATGCAGAAGGTCTGACACCAGAGCCACACCCGATCATTTCTGCGTCAAATTTTATGACGGACCAATTACATATCACCGTTGTTGTGCGTCATCCTGAAAACACGGAACTAGCGTTTTCCACCCAGAGCACAACATTCAACATAGCGGACTCGGCTGTGGATGAAGTGTTTATTTCTGTGTTTGCACAGTGTTTGCTTGGGGCGGTCAAATACCTGAACCAAGTGTGCAATGACACCTCGTATTCACAAGTTTTTGACACAAAAGCGACAACTGTTATTAAGCTACCATTACGGCTCCGCTCGCTAAACCTTTTATTTTCGTTCCGCCTCGTGTGTTTCCGCTTTAGCGTCACATATGTTGCGTCACTTCCAGGTTTCTGTGATTGGTTCTCTCTCAACTGGCTAAGCCCGCCTTCAAAATTGAGAGACAGGGGTACAGCTCCAGGCCCTCACGTCTTTGCAAAGTAATCTGTCAGAGACATGAGGACCTGGTTGATCAGGTAAGAGGAACACCAGAAGTGACAGGGAAGGAATGAGAGAGGAAAGACTTGAGCTGGATGAACAGAGTGCGGTTTGCGGTAAGGGCAATGCTTTTGATGCCGATGCAGCCAAGTCTGTTGTGGAAGATTGAATGTGCAATGGTGTTGAAGGCTGCACTGAGATTAAGCAGAAAGAAGATGGATAGTGAACCAGAGTCAGCAGCAAGAAGAAGGTCATTTGTGATTTAAAAAGAGCTGTTTTAGTGCTGAGGGGGGAACGGAAACACAATTGAAATTGTTCTCAAAGAAGTTTGAGATGAATGGTAGGTTTGAAATAGGGTGGACATTATTGAGATCATCAGGGTCCGAGACAACTTTTTTAAGCCTAGGAGTGACAGCAGCAGTTTAAAGAGAAGGTGGTATGGTTCAAGATGTAAGGGAGGCATGAATTATGTTAATGATAAGTTCCTCAGGAAATTATTGAAATGTTTCCGGTGTCACCTCAGAAGAAATGGCGAGAGATCATTTGCATTAATTTACCATCATTGTCAGCCAACATTGAAGGTTGGATATGGAACAGGAACACCTTAGCAACGTCTACTGTGTGGAGGTTGTAGTTGTAACAATAAAACAACCCTTCCAGTCGTCGGGATGCCATTTTTGCTGCAGATACATGAAATGACCAGTCTGCATTTTCCACAGTACCAGCCTCGTTGTGCCGAACGGACTGTTTACAATATTAGACAACCTGCAATGGTGCCCGCTGTTGGCTGGTAGATGTAAACATAATGCCAAGCTGAGCGAGAGAGTGAAGGTCCCATTTGACCAGTTGTTTTTTAAGAAATTTTGGATGTTTTTTCCTTCCAAACAATTACCAATTATAAGAGAAGGGATGTTCAGATCCAGGCCTGAAGGGCCACTATTCTGCATTTTTTAGATTTTTCCCTGATTCAGATAAATGGGTCGTTGATGGATTTGAATGTATTCAAAATCTATAATTAACAATCTCATTAAACCAAGTTTTTGTTTTTTTTTCTGGGAAATTTAAGTCTTTAATTCTGACAATTTAGACATTATTTTCACAAATTTACAATGTCTGAGACTATTCAAAAATTTACTCCATCATAGAACTTGGATTTTGTTCTGGCAGATTTATCAGTATACATTTTTTCACATAAATAAATGACATTAATCTCGAAATTTTTCAGATTTTTCTCAGAATTTTATTCTCTTCTCCAGTTTTAATATTTATGCATTTTTAACATTTTGAAATTTAGAAAAAAAAAGAAAACCCTGCTAATAATTAATCCCAAACTTTCCATTGTGTTTATTGTTGAGTTTAAAATAAAACCACTAGAATTAAATGGATTTTCTCTGCAGGGGAGATCAAACTTAGCACAATTCAAAAGAATGTGAAGCGAGTGATGAAGGAGGACTTCTCCCTCTTTTCGGTGGGCATTGGGTTCGACGTGGACTATGACTTCCTGGAACGTATCGCCATGGACAACAGGGGCATGGCTCAACGCATCTACGCTAACCATGATGCAGCAGAGCAACTACGGGTACAACAGCTTCATCTGATCCACTTATCTTTAGTCTTTAAAATGATTTTGTAGTTATTCTAATTTAAGGCCACATCATATACACGACATAATAATTTTCTTAATTTTAAGTGGAAGTTTTTGCTTAATATAAAGTCATTAAAATTATTGGTTTTAGAATGAAAATAGACAAAAGATGCTCATGAAAGAGAACTTTATTTTGAAAATATTTTTTGTCTTTCTGAAGATGTTTTACAGACAGGTTTCGTCTCCTCTGCTGAGGAGGATCAACATTTTCTTCCCTGAAGATTCTGTTACCGGCGTCACCCAGAACAGCTTCGATAAGTACTTCAGTGGGTCGGAGCTGGTGGTGGCGGGGCGGGTTCTGCCATTGGAAGGCAACACATTGACCAGCTTCACAACAGCTTCATCTGTGAGTCCCACACATGTACACAGTGTTTCATAAAATCCATTTCATACAAAACATCCAGTTATTTTATAAATTGTTGTTGGTTCAGGCTTTGATGATTTTAACAGCTTTTAAAATCTAACTGGGTGGGGGGGCTGCTGCTGTTGGAATCCTGGGCTTCAAGCTACTCAAGATAACTGTGATCAGTTCAAAAAAAGACAAACAAGGCAGAGTTAGTTTTTTTTAACTTTTCCATCATGTTAAACCAGATCTGCACTTATTTAATCTAAAATGATCTATTGATCCAAGTTATTGAGGGTTTTTCAATCCCAGTCTTACATGATTAAATGTGTAACTGAAAAGCAGATTAGTTTCTTCATGTCTTTTGATTTTAACTGGTTGAATTTAGCTCTACTGCTAACTGCTGGTGTCATTGGCTCTATTTTGTCTTTCAGGCCCGGATGGAACTCACTTTGGAGACGGAAGCTGATGTGACCAAACTGGACATGGAGCTGGCCAAACAGCAGCACTCATTCACCGGATTCGCCCGACAGATGTGGGCTTACCTCACCATCAAGCAGCTGATCAGTGAAAGGTGAGCATTCTGGGTAAGATCTAAGATCCAAGCTTTGTTTTTTGTTTTTTCACTTTAATTTATATCAGAATATATTTAAACATTGACACAATAGAAGGCACATTTCCACCTCCCTCTATTGCCGGGCAGTTAAATCAGAATGTCCCGTTTACAGGAACGGCCATATTGACTTTAAGCATTAAATAACAACTTTTCACCAAAAAGACAAATATATTTTAACATAAAGTAGCAAGATAAGAAATACTCAAATCAACAGAAATAAACGCCTGGAAAAAATAATCTAAGATTAATTTAATTTTTAGGTAGCAAATTGTCTTTTTTTAGGTTAGAGGGGTGGGGCTTAGAATGTATACTGGAACCAGTCACTAGGGGGCATCTATTTTGTTTCAACTTGAACTTATGTTCTTGTGTTCAGATCAAATACATACAGTTTATCCAGTAAAACTTATATGTAAAGCACTTTAAACACAACATTGTTGTCTGAAAGGCTGAACATCACAGGCGGCGATAAAGCGTAAAACTGTAAGGAAACAATGAAAAGCAACAAAAGAAAAACAATAAAACAAACTGAGTAAAGATGGAGGATAGATAGATAGATAGATAGATAGATAGATAGATAGATAGATAGATAGATAGATAGATAGATAGATAGATAGATAGATAGATAGATAGATAGATAGATAGATAGATAGATAGATAGATAGATAGATAGATAGATAGATAGATAGATAGATAGATAGATAGATAGATAGATGGTTGAGTTCTTTCCTTGGTATTGTGTATGTTTTGCATATATTTTATGAATCAGAACAATCATTTACTGTCTACTATGAATATAAAAATAAGCCTACCCTGAATCATAGTTTTTAGCATGTGCAGACAAAAAAGGCATGAAAATCAGTTAATGAATCAGCGAGATGTGATTACACAGTGGAGCGGGGGATATCGGTCCAAGATGGCGGCTGCACCGCTCGCCAGCGCTCATAGGCAGCAGCACTTGATGTTTATATCTATGCACATCCCATGTATCCTTGGTATGTTAGCTAAACAGCGGGCAAACTGAGTGCAGATGCCTCGGTAGCACATAAACATTGGAACGAACCTTGGCTGGTCCTGATGACGTATCTCCTAGGCAACCGGGGCGGGACCAAGGCATCAAAGCAAGGTTCACTGACATTGAGAAACAGCCCCAGGGTTTATCTAAACTCCCATCACTCCTCCAGGCCCTCCTCGTCAGTGCTGCCCCTTGAGCTGCCTGAATAAAATGATGAATAAATTCCTGTAACTCTCACAGCCAAATGCACATTTTCAACAAGATATTTTTAGAAAGTAAAATACTACAAAACAGATAGTGTCTTGCTTTGGACTCTTAAGGAAATAACATCGCAACATGATTAAAAGCTCCAAAAAGGGATTTTGCATGATTAATTGTGATTTAATTGATTTAATTATGTCATTTGTTAGATGGAAAATGCACATTTGCAAAAGCTAATAGAACATTTAAACAAAATTAATAAAGACTTCAGTCAGCCAATAAAAACTATTTTGTATTCAACTAACCCACCCCACCCCCTTCCCCCGCCACAGGGCTCTGGCTCCAACAGCAGTCAAAAAGAGGAAAATCACACAGCAGATCATGACTCTGTCTTTGGAACATCAGTTCGTCACGCCGCTCACCGCTCTGCTGGTGGAGAGTGAGGACAACACAGAGAGGTTTCTGGCTGACTCCCCGAGGGACCCCAAACAAGGCTGCTGCTCAGGTGCCTGATTAAAAAAACTGCTTCATTATGTCACATTTACCACACTGCAGCAAAAAGGAGAAACACTATTAAGTGGGATATTTGACCTGTTCCAGGTTCCACCGGCCCCTCTCGTGTTAATATGGTCTATGCAACGCCACCACCATTGCCACCGTGGTTCAGAACCTCTACACCACCCCCGGGGACAGAACTTCAGAAGGGTCCAGTTGAGATGACTCTGCCTCAGCGTGTTCACTTAGGTACACACACATTCAATAAGTTTCTACCTGCAGTGTTTCAGGTGTTTAACCAGCTCATGTTTCTCCTCAAGTGGACAACGACCCCCACTTCATCATCCACCTGCCCTCCAGGAACATGGACGTGTGCTTTAACGTGGACTCCAAACCGGGTCACATCCTCAGTCTGGTGTCTGACAACAGAACAGGTGCTTCACAGTCTCTGAAACAGTTTCAAAGAGACGTCCAATAAAAGAGTTATAAAAGATTATTGGTTGATAATTAGCTGCTAACAACACCTGCTGTTAAAGGTTTAACTCTAGCTGTGGAAGCATTTAAATATGATCTAAAATCTCTTCTCTGTGACATCACACCAACATACAGAGTATTGCATCATGTTGCTCCAGGTGTACCAGCATGATAATAAACTGTAGAAGGGACAATATCATCCAACAGAGCTGCCTGGGATCATGTGTCCCAGAATATCACCATGTTTTATTTCCCTTTATGATCCTTTGATTAACTAAATTAAATGAGTTTATTGTGTTTGTTCACATCTTGAAGGCGTTGCAGTCAACGCTCAGTTAATCAGCTCCAAGAAGTGGATCAATAACAAACTGAGGACCTACTTTGGTGTCATCTCAGTCCAGTACCAGCCAGAAGGAGTCAGCGTGACAGTCAGCACCAACCAGATCATCATGACTGATGGTAGAAACAACCACTCGTTCACCTGGGGGGCCACTGCTGACATCACTCAGGATGGGTAACACCTCTAACCCCGCCCCCCCCCGTTCACCTGTCTGGGAGATCAGCAGCTTCATCCTTAATGTTTCTGTTTCAGGGTGAGGATTTCCATCATGAAGAACTCTCACGTCACCATCACTATAAATAACAACATCCAGGTGATGGTGCTGCTTCACCGTGTTTGGAAGAAACATCCCATTAACGTCGACTTCCTGGGGATTTACCTTCCCAGAAACAACCAGTATTCCCCTCTGGTTCATGGACTAATAGGTAGGTTGATAAACACTTTCAGACTAAATCGCTGAGTCATGCCTCATATATCTGTCTACAGACAAAGCACAAACCTTGTCAGTGTTTATCACCTGATCAAGTCAGTTATAACTACATTTTAATTCATAATCTATCAGAAAATACGATTAAATTAATAAGATGAATAATTAAATCCAAAATAGTATGGTTTACTATTTTATGAGTAAAATCTATTTAATTTTAGGTGTTTGTTAGAGTCACTGCACCAAAAAGAACCAATTTCAGAATAAAAAACATATTGAATTAAAGTCAGACATAAATCAAGACACATTAATAAAGCAGTCCTGGTACCTTTTAAAAATATTTATTGAAATCACATTTGGAATACTAATTTATAGGGAAAAAATGAGGAATACAAAAAGTCTTAAAATATCATATAATGTGTTTAACCCTGTAAGACCCAACTTATTAAAAAATAGCCAGAAAATTCTGATTATTTGGAACTGGAATGTTTATGAACCCTTAGAACAAATTTTACAAATGTTTTTTGCTGTATCATGTTATTTGTAATAGATTTTTTTGTATCACATTTATTAAATTGGCCGTTTTTACGGTTTCATTGTAATATGGTAAATGAGTTAATAATAATGCAATTATCCATATTATAATGATGATTTAAACTGAAAAAAAGGCAAGTGGATCATTTACTGGGAGCAACCATGTTAGAAATGATCAAAACTATGTAGCAAATATGATACAAGGGGCATTATAGGGTTAAAAGAAAGAACATGTTTGGAACTGGCAGATGGTCTCACATTATAACAAGTCATCAGGTATTTGTGTGCAGCCATATTTAATCCTGTTATTTTCTAAGTTAGTTTTGTAGTTTTAATAAAAATGTGATCTCACAGGGCAGTTCAGTCGAGAGCCTGAGGTGAGTGTGTACGACATCCATGAAGGAGCAGACCCTCTGAAGAAGGAGGCCACGATGGAGGTGAAGGGCAACAAGTTGCTGGTCACCAGGTATGTCATTGTACTTTGTAAAATAGATAGTACACACATCTGGGTATGATTGTAACTATGTGTTTGTGTGTATCAGGGGCTGGCAGAAGGACTACAGACAGGACAAAAAGCAAGGCTCCAACATCTACTGCTGGTTCATTCATAACAGTGGGAAGGGTTTCATCGATGGTCATTACAGTGACTACATTGTTCCAGATCTGAACAGCTTCCTCTGAGCTTCACACACACACACACACACACACACACACACACACCACTTCTGTTCATCCCAGCATACAATCATGCAACATGTTTTTCATTAATCTCACAAGTGTAACTATATTTCCCTTTTAAAAAAGTATTTTTCCACATATACAAAAGTTATATTTGTAGAATTTATTTGACAAAAAATGAACATCTACAAACAGTATCGTTGTCACCGATTAAAAAGAAGAGTGAAACAAAACCAGCACTCGAAATCTCCCTGATTTTTGAAGTTGGTTCAGCGTTATATTTGTACATGTGAACATCTGGGAATGAACTCTGACACAGTAGAGTCTCTCAGTCCTACAAGGTTCAAACAACAAGTTTGTTGTATCAGGCCAGTTTAGAAAAATCTTCATAAGCGACGTCGACTCTCTCGCCTTTCTGATGACCCTGTGGACGAAGACAAAACAAGAACAGACTCGAAACTGGAGCAGGATCACAATTATACACCAGTTTTTATGAATTTAAATAAAGATTTATTTCAAACACTAAAGACAAACATTCAATGATTTTATCTTCTTAAACACTGTTGCTAAAGATAATTTAAAAGAATATTTTTGGATTGTTGAAAATATATAAAGTAACAAAAAGCGTGCAGTAAAAGTGTTTAAACAGATGCTGTTTAGGTGTTAAAAGAACTGGATCAAGTGTAGAAACACGTACAGAAACGAGCGTGAGCGTCGCGCTGAAATTCTTCTCATCGATCCCCTCGAGCTCGGCTTCCGTGTCTCTGTACGGACCGTTCAGGATCAGAACCCGCTTACCTGCGATGTCAATTTTAATTATAGAGCACATTTTAAAACAACCTAAGATTGCCCAAAGTGTTGGACAGCAAAAAATACAATCAAACATCCAATAGTAAAAGAAAATAAGTAAAAACACAGTTTTAAAAGAAGGAAAGAATAAAAAAACCTAAAAAGCATGTCTAACCTAGGGGACGAGGGATAGAAAAGGATTCAGCTAGGGTAAAAAAGTGAGTTTTTAAGCTATGGAGACTGTTTGCAGACCGAACCTGTAACAGTAGACTATTCCATAATTTAGGGGCAGCCACAGAAAACGCTCTGTCACCTCTGGACTTCAACCTAGATGGTGGAACTGACAGGAGATGTTGTGAAGAGGATCTCAAAGTTTTTATGGGGGCGTGAGATTTTAGGAGCTCTGTCAGGTACGAAGGGGCCAAACCACTTAGTGCTTTAAAACACAGCAATGACATTTTAAATTGGATCCTGTAAGAAACAGGAAGCCAATGAAGAGCCTGAAGAACGGGAGTGATATGATCCCGACGTCTCCTTCCTGACAACAAGGGGGTAGCTGCGTTCTGAGCGACCTGCATGTGATGGATGGATGGATGGATGGATGGATGGATGGATGCTTGTTCGAGACCATAATAAAGTGAATTACAGTAGTCCAGTCTTGACATTATAAGTAGATGGATGACTATTTCAAAGTCTTTTTTAGGCAGATAAGGCTTGACTTTACTGAGTAGCCTTAAATTGAAAACAACTGTACTGATTTGTTTATCAAGCTTAAAGCAGTCGCCTAAGAAGAAACCCAAATTTCTTGCCTGAGAAACGCGAAAGGATTCCAGTCCACCAGTTACACAGTTTACTTCATGAAACAGTCCAGCGTCACCAAAAACAATAATTTCTGTTTTTTTGTCATGTAAGGTAAGCGTGTTTGATTGGAGCCAATTTTTAACATCCCTAAGACAGTTTAATAATGTGTCAAACGATGGCCCTCGGGATTTCAGAGGACGTGCAGGACGTTTTACGTCAAGTTCAACAATACCTCGTGTGATAGTTTATAGAAAGTTTGTGTGAGTTAAAAAGTGGCTCACCTGGAGCAGGTATGACTGTCTCCAAGTGGTTCTGATCCAGTTTCAGTTTGTCTCCAGAGTCGATCATTTTCACCACTGCAGTGTATTTGTCTCGAACTTCCTGCAGCCAGAAGAATAAATAATAAATAAAATAACCCAAAAACGTTTTCCTCCTTTTACACACTGTAAATAAATACATCATGCTGTTACCATGATGACAGCCTTCTTCTTGTGGTACTTCTCCCCAAGCCTCTTAGTGACAACTTTAATTACAATGTTAGGTTGGAGCCAGTAATCAGTTCTGACAGCTGAGATTTGCTTTTTCTTCTTCTTCTCCTCCATCTGCACAAAAACAACAACACATCAGAATATTTAATTACACCTCACTAAACTATGAAAAACACTATTACCACCTCGATGATCTCCTCCAGAGCTGATTTCTTCTTCTTTTCTGCTTTGGAGTCTGAGCTGGAGGATGTGTCTTTCCTTTTGACTGAGGATGATGATGATGATGCTTTCAGAGCACTAGCACCCAGAACAGAGCTAACAAATAGAAAGGAACCAGTCAGACACAGAAGAGCTGAAGTCATATGAGCGGCCATGTCCTGATGATCTGTACCTTGACTTGGAGGAGCTGGCCACAGCAGCACTCAGGTTAAAAGCAACTGCAGGAGAAAAGCAGGTGGAGTTGAGTGCAAAGACACATTTTTAAAGAAGATGCTCAGCAAAAAGCAAAAACAAACCAACCTTTTTCTTCTTCGTTCTCACGTTTGAGCTCAGTGTAAACTGGATCCTCCTACAGAATAAAACAGAAGAAATTGTATTTTCAAACATTCGATTTGGTGAATCCTATTCAGCTCATTCTGAGGTTTCTGTTTCACCTCACCTCTGTCTCCTTGCCATCGCGGCCTCGGCGGACCTGTTCTTCGATGAACCGGGCACTCCTCTCCTCATCATCCAGCTCCTGCTTCTTCTTCCTCGCCTGCTCCTCTTGGCGGCGGATGGTTTCTGGGTCACGGTCGATGTACTGGATGTACCAGCCTTTAGGAGTCTCATCAACTTTGCAAAAGCCTGACAGTGACACACCACAAATTAATAAATGTTCTGAAAACTATTGTTTCCTTTACATACAAAACACTGGACCTGGTTTAAACCTGGTTAAAGTTGGTTTGATAGCTTGTTTACAAATTGATCTTGTATTACTCTTCTTTTTACATGGCTTTGCAATACTGGTTACAAGAATAACCCAACACTAACTCTTGATGGGGATGATAATGAGTGAAACATGCAGAACCTTCTCTGCCCAGCCATTTGGTGAAATCAGTGAGAGTTTCCCACTGCGTGGAGTTCATGTGAACGTGCTCCCGGTGACTGATGTACTCATTGTACACAATGTTGTTGTGTACTCGTTTGGTCCCTGTTGAATGAGAGGAAGTTAGAACACTCACAGCTGTTTGAAAACATCTGCAGATTGTGCAAAAAGTGTTTCTCACCAAAACGTCTTCTGAGCAGCTCCAAGAAGTCGCTCCTGAACTCACTGTGGTAGAAATAACATGCGGTATGCTTAATTCTGTGTCCCAAACAAAGTGTTACATGTTCTTATTTTATCTTGCAGCACAGTAAGAAATAAACTTACTCTGAGAAGTAGTCCATGAACTTTGTCGGGTTTTCTGAGGCCAGCAGCAGCTGCCTCTGGTGGGACTCAGACATGCAGTGACACTTGAAACCATTCTGTCAACAAACAGCACATAAACATAACCGTTTACTTTCCATAACAAAAAAATATATAACATAAAACTTATTTCATCAACATCTCACCTCATCTCGACACTGTTTTTGACACATCTGACAGTACCACCTCAATTTCTGAAGACCTTTAGCTTTTATTCGGTTGCTAATGGCCTTAGGGGACAGAAAATCTGCCTTTCCCATCGCGATAACTAATAACAAACAATAGAAATAGTTTTTGTAGTTCTAAATACGACCAAATTAGTGAATTCCTTTTCAGATCCACGACTAAACCACTATTGCTAACAAGATAAACAGTTTCCGCATGCTATGCGTCATAACCTCGCGAAAAAAAGTAAAAACACGCGATACCTTTTGTTGCATTTACTTACATTACGTAAATTCAAGATTTTAGGATTGAAACGGTTCATTATTGAAAATTGGGTTTGGTGATTGAGTAGTCTTTTATTCAAATAAATAATTTTACTAATATTACTTATATTTCACCTCCCCAGTTGCATTAGACCTTGCCTACGAATTTCAGTTTTTTTATTTAAAATTCTGAAAAACAGACTTTAATTTCAAAGATTCTAAGTAGATAATTTGTTTTTGAATTTAACATTATTAGAACTGATATTATAAACTTTAAATATAATTAGATTTAAATTTTAAATGTGTCACAGCCTTAAAACTTGCACCCTGATGTCTTTGTGAGAACAAATCCCTGGCAAAATTACTAGCGCTCCTTGAAGTCAGCGTCCGTTCATGCCAGTATTTGCTTTGCGCATGCGCAGTCCTGCGTGTCTGACCTTCATAGCAGTAACCATGTTCTCCAGGACCAGCGCGTTAGTTTTCTCCCCACAATGGTAAAACAAATATACCTCCTCATCTTCCTTTGTTTTGGGTTTTTGTGTTCGGATTTGATATCGACCTGTATTAAAAGTAAATTTGTAACTTCTACATTTCAAACGCACGCAGTTATTACGTGGAAGGATGTGCTAACATACAGGCCGCGGCTAATGAATGACAGCGGGGTGAATGGAACCGGCTAAGTGCTAATGCTAGTCGAACATACTGTTTCATGTTAAATTGTTGACAATTAACGGCAGCTAAAACATACGGTTTGCATTAGAGGTGTTAACGGTCCCGTTATAAGTTGATAGTTATCGCAGTAACAGCTCACAGGTATATTTTTTGTTTACAGTGGGCAGGTCAGGAACATGGCTACCTTGAAGGACAGTAAGTGTTAAATACTTTTCTACTTAGAAATATACACAATGAATTATTCCCCATTTTAATGTTATTTTGCAACATTTAAAACTGTAAATGAATACGATTCACTTCCGGTGTAATAAATGTTTGTACAGATTATTAAACTGTTTAAATAAAGTTTGACATCAGTTTACTGATCAGTCTGCAGGTGCATCTTGGCACAGGATCTTTATTAAGTTTTTTTTTTTTTTTTTACAAACACTCTGGGAAAATGATTTATTATCTGTGAAGTAAATTCGTTTTTTTGCTCATGCATGTAGGTTTATACCAGAATCCTGATCTGTTTTGTAGAGGATTAATTAAATAGATTTTTCAACATTAAATGAAAAGTTTGAAATGTAAACAGGAAGCAATGGAAACAAAACTGAATGCTTTTTTTTTGTTTGTTTCCAGTAAGGGTCGACTCGTGATCTCAGGTGTTTCATTTAAATACATTATGAAGCTACTAATAGTTTTCTTAACCCAGATAAATATGAACCACAAGTTGTTGGTATTAAAATCAGTTACATGAAATTTTTTGGCCTTTTTAGTTTCTTTAAACAAAAATCATACGCTTGTGAACTAAATGGGGTAAAAATGCACAAGTAGCAGGCTTTTTTGATAGATTCAGATTTTTGAACTCTCTCCACTCTTTGCTCAGTCACCATTCGGTTGAAGTCCATCAAGAACATCCAGAAGATCACCAAGTCCATGAAGATGGTGGCCGCTGCCAAGTATGCTCGTGCTGAGAAGCAGCTGAAACCTGCGCGTATCTATGGCAACGGTGCTCTGGGTGTGTCTTCATTTTACACACTTTTTATTTCTTGTATGTAACGTGCTGCACACCGATCTGAGATTTTTTTTGTTATTTGCACGTCAGCCCTGTACGAGAAGGCTGACATTAAGGCGCCTGAGGATAAAGCCTCCAAGCATCTGATTGTCGGTGTGACCTCTGATCGTGGACTTTGCGGTGCCATTCATTCCGGTGTGGCCAAGCTCATCAAGAGTGAAATCGCCAACCTGACCGGTGCTGGCAAGGAGGTGATGGTGATCAATGTAGGAGACAAGCTGAGAGGTCTGCTTTACAGGTATGACCACAGAGGAACTCAGTGTCAGAGAAGTTCTTGATCCTTTCCGTGGTAGAAATGAAGATGTTCCTCCTTGTGGATCTGTCAAAATAAGGTTATCTATTTTCTCTTCATCAGAACTCATGGCAAACACATCTTGTTGAACTGCAAGGAGGTTGGCCGCAAGCCGCCCAGCTTTAGCGATGCCTCCATCATCGCCACCGAGCTGCTGAACTCTGGATATGAGTTTGATCAGGGTTCAATCATCTTCAATAGATTCAGGTGAAATGAAGTTATGGAGTTTGTATCTGCAAGAAAAAAGACTCCAAAAAAAACCCAAAACACTTATTTTGAACTAAATTAAGTCAAACATTTTCCTTCACACAGGTCTGTTATCTCCTACAAGACGGACCAGAAGCCTGTGTTTTCCAACGACATTGTTTCCTCCTCAGGTAAACACTGTTTTAACGAAAGACCCCAATTGGGAACCTTCAGATTCAGAAATGCTCATCAGTCGTCTCTTCATCCCAACAGAGAACATGGGGATCTACGATGACATTGATGCTGATGTGCTGAGGAACTACCAGGAGTTTGCTCTGGTTAACGTCATTTACCTGGCTCTGAGAGAGTCCTCCACCAGTGAGCAGAGCGCCAGGATGACTGCCATGGACAGCGCCAGCAAGAACGCCTGTAAGATTTCAGACTTCCTGACACACAGAACATGTTGGAGAACAACGTGCTCCAGTATGGAGTCTATGTTGCACATATGAGTTCATAGATGTAGTTCATTATATTAAGGACCTTTTAGTATTAGAAGAAATTGAAAGTAGATGTTTTAAAATAGGAATTTGTGTCTTGTTTTTATTGTTCAGTTCTGTTGTGACACAGATGTTATACTGGATCAGTAACAGTAAAAAACCAGCTCAGATCTGATCCTGGTTAGGTTCAGGAACCTGGAGTTGTTTCAAGTTAATAATCAAGTTGATGCCAAATTAACCCATTTATCCCTAAAGATTTGAAACATGTTTATTATTTAAAACTACCAAACAAATCAAAATATTCTTTAAAAAAAATTCCAAGAACTTTTTCAAAACTGTATAAAATAAACACATTTTGTGGGTTTTTAAACTTCTCCCCAGATTATTTTGGCTTGACCAAAAAAGTGTCTCATAAAATCTAAAATGTAACATTAGGTTGCTTTTTATCATCCCAAGATGCTTTGCAAAGTTCTTAAATGAAAGAAATTAGAGCTTCAACATTAAATAGTAAATAAAAGAAAAGATGTCAAAATTCTGACAAATCAACAGCAGAATTGAAACACCTACATTTTGGAATATTGAATAAAAAATATGTAAAACTAGTTGGATTTGTGTCTCAGAATTTTCCCATCCATGTTCACTGAAGGCAGCGCAGCGTCAGTTTTACTGAATGTTTCCTGATTCTTCCAGCGGTCTCGTGGAGTCACGCAGGATGAAGCTGAAGGGTGTAAACTAGGATGGGCAATATAGCCTCAAATTAATATTGTGATATATTGAGCAGCCACCTTGATAACAATACATGGATGATAACTAGAGCCCCCCCTTCTATAGCCTAACTTATACAATGTGCTTGTAAATGTGATGGTTCTTGTTGTTTTGCTTCAACCAGCCTTTTAATTCAGGGTTCTATTCCCATCCCTTTCTGTATTTCACCAAAGGTCAGTTTAGACTCAGAGAAGCGATCACACAGATCAGGAAGTGACTGGGGCTGTGAATGAAATCAGTGATTTGGTGATAGTGTACAGTCGTTTATTTTTAAAAAGAAAATATTTTGCCTTTGCACCAGAGCGAGGTTGATCAGCTGCAGCAACTTCAGACGGACGCAATTTCTCATTATTCTAGACTCTGCAGGACTAACATCTGCTCCGACTGAGCAGACAGGGTTCCACTGCTAAGGGATCATGCTAACAATGATTCGTGTTCCACGTTAGTCTACAAAAGTATTCAATAACACCATAAAAAGTCATGAGATTTTACTTTACTCCTTTTGAAAAGGAGTCCAAACACTCGCTAAGTATACCGACACAGTCGCTACGTTAGCAGCGCTGCTCTCTGCAGACTGGAGTGAAGTCACGTGACTGTACGGTGGATGTGATTGAATGTGTTTCCACTCTTTGTAACCACCGTTTTTTTTTGTTTTTTGCAAACTTTGCATATTACAGTAGTTTGCTCCTCATCTGATTTTGTGTAACCAAACCAGCTCCAAATTGTGGCTCATCACTTTACAACAAGCTCCTCCTCAGCCTCATGTTTACCTTCCACCATGTTTGTTTTCAGTCAGCACGTAAACAGTGAATCAGCGCTCACAAAACTACATCATCAACGTGACTTATCGTTATTTTTCTCGTGACGAGAATTTTCAACAGTTTATCACAAACGATAAAATATCGCCCATCACTCGTGTAAACCTGCTTCATCAGTTACATTTGGAAGTTTAATGGTCTGTTTGATTTGAAACAGTGATGAGTGTAAAGATTGATCAGTAGATTGCTGTAGTTTAGTGATGGACCTCTTTGTTTTTGTTTCCTTCAGCTGAGATGATCGACAAGCTGACTCTCACCTTCAACCGAACCAGACAGGCCGTCATCACCAAGGAGCTCATCGAGATCATCTCTGGAGCTGCTGCTCTGTAAGTCACTCATCATAACGTCCATCCTGCTTTATCTTCTACCTCTCATTATGATCCTGTTTCTTCCTGCTGACTCTTCAACCTCTAAAATCCCAGTTCTAAAGATTCTCTTGTCTTTAAATATTAAAAAGTTGCCACACTCTGACCTAATCAGCTGCTCCTCACTTTGTGCTGAACTCAGGGACTGATGCTCGTTTTAACAGCAGAGGTAACATGGATAGAGTTACATGTCCTTCCAGGCTTGTTGTAGTTGTCTTTACTATGTACTCTAATAGACCAGAAACCCTTTAGTTTTACCTTGTTGCTTTAACCCACTGTGATCTGCTGGTGTCCTCATGTTCTGTTTTGTCTTTTTGTTGCAGATAAACGTGAGATCATCATTTCCAAGGAGATATTTCTGCAAAGTACTTCAGACAAGTTGCTGTCAAGTCTAATGAACATTTGTGCTTCTATTTGTAAAATATATGAAAATAATAAACCTTACACAGAACCATGTGCTGCAGTTTCCATGTCTGTTTTCCCTCTCAGTAAATTCTGATTGAGAGAAATCTTGATGCTTTGTGCGTTTGACTGGTTTTGATTTTGTTGGCATTATTTTGAAGGTATGACGGAGGATCTTTTTCTTCCTGGTGGATCATCTAGACTATTGGTCCACCTACCTGTCAATCATTCTGGTCATATGTGCACGATAGATTATCACTTACAGGTGGCGAGTCTGACATCGTGGAAAAAGTGCTAATTTTCTGTTTTACAGTGAGCATGGTCTGTGATACCAACAGCAACTTGTAAACAGAGCGTGCACGTGGATGACTGGGAGTTTCCTCTCAGAGGCAGGTGGAGTGTTGCACATGCGCATTTTTCCAAAAAGTGGTGAGGGCAGTTCTTTCCTGAAATTCAGAAAAATCCTCCGTTATACTTTTAATTAAAGCAATACTTAGGAACTTTCAGTTTAGGTTTATTTTGGCGGCGCCACTGGACAAAAGCGGTATTATTTTACGTGAACGAAGCCTGCATTTCCCATGAGCACCAGCGCGTAGCGTCGTAAAATCCAGATACCCCGTCCACCAGCAGTGGGATTGAACTACATTACATTTCAGTTTCCAGTGGCTGAGTGAATGATGGATAGCGACGAGGTAATGTAGCTAAACAGTGTTTTAAGATGATGTTGATAATAAGAACGTCTAATTTCTGTTTGGTACCGCAACCCCCCCCCCTTTGAGCTCACACCAGCGAATAAAAGCCGGACCTATGTTGATTCTTGACTGTCCTTTTATCTGGTTACTCTCCCTTTTTCTTTTTTTTGTCTCCTCAGACAAAACTTTTCGTTTTTTCGGGGCTTCTGCCATGTTAGCTGCAGTTGCGCGTAACAAGTCGCATCGAGTTCCGTGTTTATGACGAATGGGGAAAGGGGAAGTGACGTATGCCGAAAAGCAGCCTATCCATTCGTAGTTTTTTGTGTGGCAGGGTTCCCACCATCCTCCTCAAAGTTGTTTAGTGCCAGTGAAAGCGATACAGACCCCCTCAAGCCATGACAGAGGTGTCATTCAACTTGTTGTAAGTCGCCAAATAATCACAGAAGTTATGAAACTATTTCATGAAGGTTGAAAAGTTACTTAGTGTTGGTTTAAGGGGCAAGTTTTAGTTTTTTTGTCACACAGTCAGAAAAAGCTCAGGTTCCTTTAGTAACTGAGAGAAATGGGGACTTTAGGTCATTAGAGTCATCCATAGTCTTATTAAACAACTGAGACATTTAAAAACGGATTTTGGACAGACGTTTACATTAAAACAATAGATTCACCATCTTACTTTGAAAATTCGATCTTCCTGTTATACCAATGTTTCATGCTGGAGTAAAAAACCTCCCTGAGCAGAATTTAAAAACCCGATTTTTATTTTGAAAAATGAACTGATTTCAGTTCTATCTCCCTTCTTCTCTGCTGTGCTTTAGCTCGACTTGTAACAGCAACGTCCCATGTCATTTACCTGACCCTAAACGTGTCCTTCAGCACATGCTCTATGGAGTGACATGAGTTTGACAGGTGTGAACAAATCATGGAAAAAACCCTCGTTGGCAACTTTCAGAATACTACAAGAAGAAGAAGAAAAGTCCCAATGTAAAGGTATGATATACATGCTAACGTTAAATGAGTTTTGGTTTTCATCTGTACTAGCTTAATAAAAAGGCAATTATTATTTTAAAAGTATATTCATAATAAGAGAAATACATTTATTTTGAACATATCAAGTAGTCTCTTTTAATTACATGAATAATTTAAAGTGTATAATAAATAGTTTTATGTTGTCTATTGTTTATGAGACTCATAATTCACTGATATGATAAATGTAATTTTTAAGTGTTTATTTTTACTGGGATGTTAAACCTGCTACTTTATTATGTCACCATCAGACCTGGACAAGAAGACTGTTTTTACATTAATTGTATTTAATAATTTTTCATTTGTTATTTCTAGTTTTGTGCTAGTTTGCAGTGTATTTCTTTATGCCAAGGACACCAAAAGCACCAGAACAGACCCCAGAGCATGCAGGACTAGAAAAAAAAGAAGATTTTTCTGAACATACTTTTTTTTTACGCGAATATAACAATGTCCCCATTAATCTTTTTTACTTTCTACATGCATTCTTAGAAAACAAACTGTTCTGTTTAGTGTATAAAAAGCTTTTACAAAGAACATTCAAGTGTTCCTGGAGCTCGGTGCATCGTGGCTCCTCTGACTTTAGAAACTGGATGCAGACCTCTGTTCATTGTCTTCTTCTTTGATCAGATTCCAAGCAGAGATGCAGGTTGTCCTGCTGACTGTCATGATGTAGTATCAAGATGAACACTCACCTGTGAGTGTCACAGCTTCATGACTGCTCCATCGACAGGTAACATGAGTTGCTGTTCTTCAGTAATCCACTAGGTGGTGCTCTTTGATAAGAAATCTGAGGCCTCTTAGGTTCAATTAATACTGAATCCTCTTAAAACGGCTGAGTTTGTAGCAGAGAAATGATCATTTCTTCAGGTTAAATGCAACAAAAGATTTATTGTCAGTTAATTTCTTCAGATTTAAAACCTGATCTGAATCTGATCATGTTTTTTTTTTTCTCATACAGGCTAAAAGGGGAGGTTTTAGTCTACAGCTACAGTTCTGCACAGAAAACAGCAGGTATTTTTGTGTTTGTTTTTGTTTGCATGCACCCATATTTGTGTGTGTGTGTGTGTGTGTGTGTGTGCATGTTGATGTGTGTGCATACATGTCCTGCAGACCTTGTTTGTCTATTGTATTTGAGCTTGTTATTGTTTACTCCTGAGGGGAGTTGGGAGCGATTGCATCTGAACACTGAAATTACAGCGATACCAGACACAGATAAACACACTCAGAAAGAAGCAGCCTTCTCACTCACTCACACATACACACACACACACATCATCACTGGTGCTGGTACAGCCCAGCAATCCAACATCACATGGATGTTTGGGATGAAGGGTGAGGGAATGGGGGAGGAAGTCATTTAAAAAATCTTCAAGAGTTAGAATTTATAAAACTAAGTTCTTTCTCATGAGAACTTTGATGCTGCGATAGAGTTCGTTTTATTTTTGACTTGTCGCGGTTTAGAGTTTTGTTTATCTTCTGAGTGCGTGACGGTCTTTTGGGTTTAAAATGCAGATGATCTTCTATAATCTGAAGTATTATGTTTATTTATCGATTATATATATATATAATGGATTATACAGCTGTCTGCAACATCTGTTTCTGACAGCTCAGGATCAGAGCATGCTCAGACTTGCATTTCATATTATTTTTCATAGTTTAACTGCACTGCAGAGTGCGCAGTGAGAAATGATGAATTCAAGAAGAAAGCAAGATGGTCCTGTGGAAACCTATGAAAAATAATGTATCAAATGAATGGACATTTATTCAAAACAGGATCCTTTTGATATTAATAATCATTGGAAATTTTGTAAAATAGTTGGCAAATGAGGAATTCTGTTATTTAAAAATGGTTCACATGTTGATTCAGTGCACATGACAGCATGAACTCAGAATAAACGTGTAACTTTTCACTAGTTGATGTGATTTAAAAACAAAATACCTTAAAAAGAAATCCAGGAACGTGTTAAAACATTAAATAGTCAAAATAAACTGCATACGAATCTAAATAAATGAACGATAGTCATCAGCTGATCTGAAAGATGCTTGTCATGGTTACAGGATAATGAAGAAGCAGCGGTGCTGGTCTCCATTAATTTTTGTTTGAAAGGTGGGTTTCTAACCTGAACAGTCCTGATCTGTAAAACCCCCCAAATTAAAACAGTTCCCTGATGCTCTGCAGCATGTTTCAGTTAACTGAGAAGAAATACTAAAAAACTAGAGATGCAAAAGCAAAGAATGTTAAATTAAACTAATAAAGAGACAGTTGGTTGACAGAAACATCTTCTGTCTTCCACCTAAAAGCTTCAATTATACAAAAACTTTCAACAAAGCAGAGAAATAACTTTTTATTCTTTACTCATTCATTTGTTTTGTGTGGAAATTGGTGGCTGATTTGACAGTTCCAATAAAAGTAAAGAAGAAAATAGCAGATGTGTGTGTCAGCAGGTGGATTTCTGCTTAGAAAAGTGTGTGTGCGAACGAGTGAACACGTTGTTCAGAGGCCTCGTCGCAGCTCTGTATTAGCTTCACCTCGTTATCGTTATCACCCTCCTTCATTGTGGAGCGGCAGGCGGAAAATGATTAGAGGAACAGGTGACAATGGAGGCAGAGATTTCTGCCTTTACTCAGGGCAGTGCCACTGTCAGGTACAGCAGCATTACACTCAGAAAGAAAAGACACACAAAAGAGCTCTTTTCTTACTTTAAAACGTCTTCTTCACAAGTGCAGAATGGGGGTTCAGGGGAGCCAATTGACTTCTTCCCATCTCTCCATCCTTCTCTCAGGTAATCACAGAAAGAGGGATAAGCGCTTCAGAAAGGACAGACTTTTCACGCCTCCTCCTCTCTTCTTTGCTCTTGGCCCCCTGCTTTTATTACTGAAGGAGGAAGAGATGTGATGAAGACAGGAAGTGAGGTTGAGGCTGTTTCCCACGGTGACATGTGTGCGAGTGACATGGAGTCTGATGTAGTAACGCCAGGGCATTATCTCATTCCTCCCTACCCTTCTTATCTCAATGCGTTCCCCTCCCTCGTTTCTCTCCCCCCCCTTCAGCCCTACACAAAGCTATCTGCTCTGTGGACTTTTCTGACTATTTATGTTGGACAAGGTCAGGATCGTTTAAACCGCTCAGCTTCTCTCAGCCCGAGCAGATGAGATAGCACGGACAGAAGGAGGGAGAGACGATCGATTCCCGTCACCACGCAGATTTATTCCTCTTCCTTCCTCCCTACTTCGCTCTCATTCTCCCAATTGGATTTTGTGGTGAGCCAGAAAGGAGGGTCTGCACTGCCTCTAGCTGATCGCCAGGCTCATCAGTCTCTTTAACTCCAGAGGTGTTTAAAATACAGTAGCAGCCTTTAAACTGGCCACTTTTCTCCAGGTCCAAATGAGAGTCATCCTCCCATCAATCGGCCCAGTGAAGTTTCTGAGGGGCCTGAATGGTGAGGCCTGTTAAGAGGGAGGGAGGGAGGGGGGGATTTAGACAGGCAGAATCATTCAGAGGGTGTTTTTAAAATAATGTGGAGAACTTGTTAACACTGAGGGGTTTATTAGGAGAAGGGCTGTCTGAAATGTGTGATTAAGCCCGTACATTTTATTTATAGAGATAATGAAAATCTGCTAACGGGTTCTAAGCTGGTTTAATAAACCCCAAACACTTTGAAACACCTAGAACTGCCGTCTTGCAGCAAGGTTTTGGCTTCGGCTCCAAACAGGGGATTTTCTCTGTGTGTGGGTTTTAAAGGGTGACTCTGTTTTTCACCCACAAATTAAATTTGTGAATGTTCACTTTATGTTTTTTAAGTGTGAACTGTGTTTGGTTGTTTTTGTCCACATGTGTCCCTGGGATGGACTCGATTCTGGGGACCAGTAAAAGGTCAGTCAGTCATTTTGTTCCTGTTCAAGGTCACGGGGATCTGCTGCCTGTCTCCAGCAGTCATTGAGTGAGAGGAGAGGTTGCACCCTGGACCGTTTCCTGTGCTAGGTGATATTAAAAAGATGGATGATTGATGTTGGCATACTCAGTTTAAAACTAACTCTAAATGAGGGACAGAGTTGTGGCTCAAGCAGGAATAAAGAGAGTAAAAGAGAAAAAAAATAATGCTTACTGCTGAAAATGTTCAGCAAATCCAGCAAAAATATTGTCTTTTCTTTCACTTGAGTAGATGCA
Source organism: Pachypanchax playfairii (assembly GCA_006937955.1). Taxonomy (NCBI): domain Eukaryota; kingdom Metazoa; phylum Chordata; class Actinopteri; order Cyprinodontiformes; family Aplocheilidae; genus Pachypanchax; species Pachypanchax playfairii. Next base: position 185,154 of record SSNP01000088.1, read on the forward strand.
GGTGAAGTCGCTAACACCAACTTACAACTTCTTTTTGAGTCATTTACTACTGAGGGTTCTTCTTGTAAAAATCTCAGCCAACTGTTGCATTGTGTAGAACAATGAAAGACATGTTGAATGTAGTTTTTAAGATGCAATTTGAAAAACAAACAAACAATCAATCAAACAAACATTTATTGCTCTCTGTTTGTTATTAGGGAAATTACCAAAACAACATTTTATATTATTACTGAAATTATAGGGGAACTACATCCACGATATAATTTAGGTGTGATGATGATGGTTGAAGATGACAATGAAGTTCCTAACAGATGATATTTTTTGAACATCTATCAATTTGCAATCGTTGATGTAAATTAGACTAGTTGTTTCTTTTATTTTACTTGAAATAACTTTTCTTTACCAATCGGTGCTGTATAAATAAAACTGAATTGAATTTAGAGAGTCAAGGAGCTCACAGATGTTGGTTTTAATCTAATTAAGCTGAAGAAAATTTAAACAAATCCGGTTCTGTCAAATAGTTTTCAAGGAAAATAACATTTGTGATGTCACTATGTTTTAAGAAAAGGTGAGTAAGTAAGTAGAAAAACAAAACTGTACTAAATACAGAGCCCTGAGGCACACCGAAAGGTTAGATGTTCTGGAGAAGAGGAACCTTCATCTGCTGAAACATAAAACATTTGGTGACTAAATTACTGAGAGGAACATCAGACTTCGGGATGATGTTTTGATAGTCTTCAGTCAAAGATTGTATTTTCTTCAAAAGTCTTTTGGGAGCGAAATCAAACATAATGATGACTCGGCACTTTTTATTGCATTGTAATTGTCACGTTTGATGAATAGAACATTTCCTGTTTCATCCTTTTCTTAAAGTCTTGATGTTTAACAGCTCTCGATCCACTGAAAGTCGTAGTGAACGCCGATAGCTAACCAGTAAAACTCCTTCACTTGTGTGGAGAAACTGATCGTATCATCTCATTACATTCAGTTCATGTAGAGGTTTTCTCATTGACAGCCAGTGTTCCGTGAAGTTGCGTGTTGTCGGCTTTGTCTGAGTGACAGTTTTGTTTGTGGGAATGCTTGAGTATGTCTTCCTCATTATGTGGGTGTGTGTGTGTGTGCAAGAGAATGATCTTCTGCCACTCATGACTTGGGTTTCTGTGTTTTTGGCTGTATGATAGATGGCTCAGGCAGGCCTCAGAGCCCCCAGCTCGAGCTACCGGACAGCATGTCATGGCCAGTTTCCGCCGGCTTGTGTGCATGTGCGTTTGACTGTCTATGATGATGTCTATGATTTTGTGTGTGTGCATGGCCGGTTCTGACCCCCCACTGCAACAGGATAGGTGGGTTCGGATGCCCTGGCAGAGTGTTTGAATCAGTGTGTGTGTAGCATGAAGTGCCTGAGGTCCATGTCCTGCTGAGTGTGGTGGCCCCAGCCTTTTCCTGTCCAGACCACACGTTTAACCAAAACCCAATGTGTACTTGTGAGACTCTGCATGTGTGTGCTGTCAGTATAAGACACTCTGTCATTCATAACTGCACAGCTAAAAGTGTTTGTTTGTGATATAATGATTGTTTGACTATTCATCTAATTTAAATCACATTTACTTGGCCTAAAGTTAAATGGTTTAACATCAAGAAATTAAACTGTTTAACTTGAGACTGGAATTTTATGTTTAAAAAAAAAAAAAAACAAAATCACCACCCAAAGTTGGAATTCTTGTTCTGGAAGTTAGAAGTTTCTCGCCAACCAAACCTGAAAAACCAACATGGCTGCCTCATGCAATATAATGTTCAGTAGCTACAGTAAAAAGTTCAAGTTTTTATCTTTACTAAATCAGTCACCCAGCTAGCTTGTGATTAGGGTCCGACCGATATATCCGCCGGCCGATATTATCGGTCAATATGGGGGTCCAGGGTAATATCGGCTATCGGTAAAAAATTGCCGATATTTTCTGACATTTTTTATTGATTTAATTTAGTCATATATGTGTTTCTGCATCTCCATTAATGAGAATGCCCAGTTAGAAATGTAAATAAATGTTCATAAAATAGATAAACTTGTCTATTATTTACATTTTTTGGAATCAGTGAATAATTCAGATAGTTCATGGTGTCTAGAATGCAGTGTTTTAGCTTTCAGTAATATTTTTGAATTTTTTTCTGGTGGATAGATTTATCGGCCATTATATCGGCTACCGGCCTGCTCTAAAGTCTTTATATCGGTATAAAAAAATCCATATCGGTCGGGCCCTACTTGTGATGCCTGAGACTCAAGTGAAGCGCTGAACTACTTGCCAGCTGTCTGTTTAATCAGCTCCTTTACGGCCACTTTTCTAGGAATCTGTATTTATTTATGCCAATTCACTGACCTGCAAGTCCAACCCAAACGTTTTTTTTAACTTTATGAGCAGGCTTTCCCTTCTTGAGCCTCGCTTGTACATATAAACTATTCACTTTGATTTACTGATTGATGATTGTTATTATTTTTTTTAAGCATTCAGTTTAATGTGGATCAGTTTAATTAATTAGGAATAGATGTATTATCTTTTATTTTCTTCGTTCAGTCTCTGTTTACTATTTTTTTCTATTTGAGTTTTCAACACCTTTTGGAAAATTGATTAAATCATAAATTGTTTGTTCATGGGGTTTAATGCTCCAGAACTAGAACTTGAGAGGAGATATTGTCTCTCACAAAGTGAGATTATTTCAACAGCTTTTATTTATTAGTTTGTCATTTTATTTTTAAATATTTAAAATCAACATTTAATAAAAACGGGCCACTTATCTTTTCCATCTTTTGGCAAAGAATAACACCATTTCTCAAACTTCCTGATCTTCCTCTGCTTTTTATTTCTTCGTCTTTCTCCAAATTTGATATTTATATATATATTTTAAATAGATTCAGAGATCACTGCCGATAGCAGACAAACAAACGGCACCTAGAGGAGAAGGAAAAACATGTAGTCAAATCCCCCCCCTCTCCTCTTCCTCAGTATTCTTCCTCCCTCTCTTTGGTGCTGCCAGCAGACAGTGTGTTTCTCAGTGTCGTGGAGATTATGGCTGGGAATGACAAGCACGCCGTCTGATACCATATCCGCTCTGAATTACAGATCAGCTCTTTTTAAATGATAGTTTAAATACTTGCTGCAGGCTGCGGGTTTTCACAGGGTCTTATTTCATTGTTATTACACTAGTACCATATTTTGTTCGAAAATCAGTGTTGGCGCTTATTTAAATGAGGGAAAGTGGAAGCCGATAGACACTCCAGTGTGTTATTTTACTCTGCCACTTTGGAAAATCCCTCTCTCTTCTATTTCTCACATACACCCACCAGTGTGCCTTTATTATGGGCTCTTGAGGGGAATTAAAAGGGAGCACAGTAAAAAAGGATGAAAGAGAAAGGAAAATTGTAATTACTTTGATTTTGTGTGTGCATTTGTGTTTAGCTCTGGAGTCCATTGGGGGTTAGAAAGCTCATTGTGGCTTCTTGTAGATTTCATGATTTGATTTAGAGGAATGGTTTAATTAAATGTGACCATCACTCTGATCACTGAAAGAGCAATAAAAGTCTTCATTTTTTGAGATGGAGACGGAACAGGTCAGGCAGTGGGAGACGGAGGAGGTGCAGTACCCTTTGTGACCTGCTGGGTGGTGCTGTTGCCACAGTGTTGCTCCATTTTTCAGGATAAAAAGGTCCCTGGGTTTCAGTGGAAGGCTCTGAGCTCTTTGTGCTTTCATGATGGGATTCTCTGGAGAGCAGGGGATGGAGAATGCCCCCCAACCCCTCACCCCCATCCACACACACACACCCTGCTGGAATACACCCCAACCTTGACATATTGAGAATGAAAACCGACGGTTCCACATCCCATGCTCGCTTGTTGACAGCGTTAACACTCTTTTCATGTGTGTTTTGATAGCTGAAAATGAACCATATTAGACTCAGAGTGTGAGCATCTGTGTACTAAGACATGGATCGACTTGTATATCTGTTCACATAACGTCCGATTTTAGACAGAAAATCATTTTTGCTTATTCTCATGCAGTAAAATCACTCAGTATTAATTGTGCTGCTTGTTTTTCTTTTTTTTTGAGAGGAAAATATTAAATATATCCAAGAGAGAGAGAATCCACTCAGTCAGGGCAAACAAATAGTGCAAACCCTCCCAACCTTCGGCGTCATCTAACTCTTGTCTCCTTGTATCTTCATTCAACCAATCTCTTAAACCATCTCTGACAACTTTAATTAGATAGATTTCTGAAAATGAAAACTAATTCTGAAATAAACATCATCAAACATCTAGACAGCCAAGGGACTGAAAGATGTCAAGAACTTCATTTGGGGCAGAAAAAAAGCCACTTATTCTGATTTAAGTGCCAAAAATAAAATACATTCGGAGTCTAATTTCTGTCAAGCTAATTGCAGAATCTGTGTATCGTCAACACAATAATAAAATGCAAATGAATATTATCAAGTGACCCACAGGTTGAATAAACAAAACAGAGAGAAAGACACATCATCAACAAGTAATTATGATCAGAAAATAATAACAATTATTATATTCATTATTATAACAATTTGTAAACCAAGTTAGGATATTTTAATGTAAAATAATTGATAAAAACTTAGGCCACACTTCAGGATTAACTAAACTTGACTTTTAGCTTTGACTGAATAACAAATCTGAAAACTGTCACAACTTTTGTCACTACGTTTGTGAAACAGAATCGAGCGTCTGCATTTTTCACTTTTTGGATCTTGTTGTTGCAGTTTCTGATTCAGCAGGATTTTGCTTTGAGATTATTAAAAATCCTACAGTCTTCCTCACCTGTTAGCTGTCCTTAGGCCTGCTTTTAGCTCCTCTGTCCTCCTCAAATCACAACATATTCCTGTATTTTTTTAATGTGGGTACATACTGTATGTGGTCATTTATCGCACCAAAATATTTTCATCCAATCCAATTACAATATTTCCTTTTATTTCACTTAAATTTATATAAATGCATTTAAAGAGGCCCTTCCATTAAAAACGTTTTTTCTGAGGTTTGTGTTGAATATTTTAGCTCCACAGGTGTTCTTACTTTGGTGTGAATTTGGCACAATAACTTCTTCTTCTCTTTCAGTTTTTATCTCTCAAACTACGCAGGTGGCGATAACACCAAAGTTATCATGAGTTCGAACAGCCTGTATCTGTTTTGTCACAGCTCCTTTGTTCGTTAGTATTCATCAGCTCCTGGAGTTGAAACCACGCCTAGCATGCTGCTGGCTAAAAGCTGTTACCATAAAGACGTATCAACTGGAAGAGAATTGGTGTGCTGTTGCTATGTGCAGCAGGGAAGGAAACAGGAAGCTGTTCTCTCATAGGCTAGTTTGTTAGCCAATCTGAATCCAGCAAATTCAAATAATGAATATTAATGAGGTGCTGCAGAAGCCTTACGACGCCAGCTGAATCTTGATGCAGATAGATTAACAGGCCTGTTAATCAGTGTTTCCTAACATTTTTTAGATATAAAATGTTTCATAGTACAGGTTAATACTTCAGAAATAACCACAGAGTCATGGAATTTGTATGAAATGGCCTCTTTAAGCAATTAACAGTCCCACCTTCTTACAGTTTCTCTTGGTGTGTCATTCACTGCAAACATCTCTGTTAGATATGTTGTATTTTTCTAATCCATCTGTTAGTTACTGTACTCTTGTATGGCAATAATAACTCTGACGGTATAAAATTGTTCAGAACCCACTTATTAAGCTGAATTGTCAGTTCAAGTCATGAATCTCCCACTTTGACATAATTAGCTGGTATTTTTTTTTTTTTAGTTTCTCGTGTTAGGTTAAGGGCTGCACAGTGGTGCAGTTAAAAACAGCCTAGCCTTTAAATAAAGCAGAACGTTGAAACACCTTTCTGAATGGAGTTTGCATGTTTCCTCTGTGCATGTGTGCCATTTCTCTGGGTACTCAGGCTTCCCTCATAAATATACATGCATAAAAACATATTTGTATATACAACAGGTTAACTCTAAATTTGCCCTTGTGTGTGGTTTTACTTCTTGACGTGGCTCAGTAATGGACTGTTGTAATTCCACCTGTCCAAGATGGACACCTTGTGACCCCTAAAAAAGAACAAGTAGTTTTATGATAAAATAATCTGTTTGACATTCCCTCTTCAATTAAGGGTCAGATTTGTACATCCTTTAAATAAATCGAATCCCTATTCGTGGTTTTTGTACTTTAGAAAATCCAAAAACGGCATCACTAAGTCTGGAGTCCATAATGACAACAACAACTGATTTACTGCTACACCAAACAACACCAACCTGGTATCAAGATTCGCAGCTGGAGGCACACAACACACTGATACTCCATCTTTCCTTAGATGTTTCGCTTAACTTTAAACGTTCTACCTAGAATGTTTTAACCTTTAGCCTACTAACACTATCAAAGCTGCATTTAACTCCAGTTTCACTTTTGGTGAGCTGCATAAAGCACCATTCCACTATCCTATGCTGTTTTTCAGTGTTGAAGTGATTTGTTTATTCTATTTGTTTACACAATCACAGAAAGTACTTTCTACTCAGTGTGGTCTAAATTTCTCTTGTTTAACGGGGCTAATCACAGCAAAGCTGTGAAAGAAGTTTGACTGATATCAAACAGCCAGCAGTATTACAACCTTTTCTGCTTTCTTCAGTCAGTGGATATTTGGGATACTTTACACATCACAACAAGCTGGTCACCCTAAGCTTCTGCCTATAGGTCCTAATGCCCACCCTTTACCCACTTAGCAGGGAAACAACCAGCATTAAATGCAATGTTATTACTTTAATAGGGGCCTTCATTACATTACTACTCCTGTAAAATAGACCTGACAGCTTATTTGCCAGCACTATAGTAATCACATAAAAGGCTGATGGAAACCTGAACACTCTTTTGGAATCTGATCAGCATACTGTTGCACATCAAAGTTTTTCTCACACACAAAGAGCAAACACTAATTCTCATGAATTTTGCAGCCACATTAATAACTTTCTCAGCTTCATCTTTGACATTAATTTCAGTTCACTTCAAACAGAACCACATCTGTATCAAACTGGAGCTCTGAGTAATACAGAGAATCACTCCTCAGACGGTGGAAACATGTTAGATCCTAACATCCTGTTGTAATGATGCTCACTTCCCTTCATATTTCTGTTGTTTTCCCATCAGTGATTCAGCTGCAGTCTAAACACATCCCTGCCTGCATCAGAGCCGTTGCACTATTTGTTTTTTAATGAATGATGTGAACATGCATGTCCTTAACCAGACACATAGCATTCATTACCAAAAATGCATCTGTTAGTCAGAGGTTTTGTTTTGTGGTTTTGGTTGTCTTGAATGAGACACTTCTTGTCATCTCAGAACAAGTTTTAGCAACTTTTAGCTCAAGGTATGAGAGAGTTGAATGGTTTTTTTCCACAGAAGGGTGCTATATGTGTAGGTGAATGTCATTGCAAGTTTCCCTCCGATTTGATTTAAAGCTCAGTAAATTTCTTTTTTATCAATGGAATTGGCAACATGAATGTATTTGCTTTGAGGTTTAATCTGGAAAACAAATAAAATACATATAAGTTTTTTTGTGAAGCTGCTTCATCAGGCTTCTTTAACATAGCATGGTGCCACTGCATTTAACATCTCAGTAAATCTGTCAACACGTATGTGAAAGATGCACCGACACATCCGTTGATCAGAACTACCTGCCTTGACTTCAGAGCTTTATGAACATCAGCAAATGCATTAATGCATCAAATAATGCAGCCTTGCCCCCTTCCTGTCTGCCTTCATACTATTTCACCCCCCCCATCCCAAACTCCAGCTATCTGCTGCAGTCTCACCTCATCCTCAACTGCAGCCCCGAGGTTTTTTCATTCTTCCTGCTGAACTCAATCAATTTACTGTCTGTCCTTTTCTGCTCTTCCACTTCTCTCTTTTTCTTTTTTCTCATTTGCATCAATTGATTAGGGTATTACACAAAACTTTAGGATACTTAAAAAGATTAAAAGCATGCTACTTATTGTGCAGGGATCGTGTGATAAACAGCAATACTGAAATGTATTGATTTGAGCAATAAACTTTTCTTTTTAGATTAATTAAATGAAACAAGGTGATGAAAACATTCCAGGTTAGGACCAGAGATGTTTTTTTTGACATTTTGTAATTAGCAATTTTTTGTACATGCTGAATGACACACTGACCCTTACATTTGCAATGCAAGTCAGTTTTCTGAAACTTGAAAAAATCTGAACTCAGAAAAATAAAACACAGAATACTAAAAATGCCCAAACTTGAAAATTACATTAATGTGCCCTAAATGTGCAGTTTGATGTGCACGTTTTCAGCTTTTATAAATCTTTTGTTGCATATAACTTACAGCAGATGAGTTTTTAGTACGGTGCTTAATGAACCATTATTTTGAAGTGTTATTAGTTCTAAAAATAAAACAAAAGGAAAAACCTGAGCTGATACAAGCTGTAAATCGTGAACCTACAGTTTCCCAAAATAATTCAAACCCATTTTCATCAAATACTTTCATCTTTAGCTTTTTTCTTAATATTGACCAATTTTCCAGACCCTATAATGAATAAATTAGAGTGTCAAGGCACAAGGGGTGAAAAAAACATACTTTCTCTGTTAGTTTTCTTTTAATTTCATCTTAAAATTTGGACAACAAAGAATAGATAAATTACTTACAATCCTGAAATGAGGCTGTTTTAAATTTTAGGTTTTACTGCATCAAAATTTGAGATAAAAATGTCTAAAGGATTCGATCTTTTGGCACAGCACCAGACTAAAATAAAAAAAAAGTGTTCTTCAGAGTCAGAAATGCAGTTTTTATATGACTCCCCTCCCCCTAGTGTATAAGTTGGTTCCCTGACCTCTTGTGGAGTTACAGGAAGTTGAATATTCAAACCCTGCAGCTGTTAATTCCCACACTACCTTTTCCCAATGCGACGCTTTGTGAAGTCCAAATAAAACAGAAATATTCATGGTACCTCTCCGTGAACATAAAGAGCCGGACCTCCTGCCCCAGCCATTCAATTAGCTGCACTGACCAGTGTGTGTGTGTGAGTTCAAACTATTGCCCTGTCTGAGCAGCCAACCTCGACTAAGGGCTCGACTCAAACACCGGCTTAAAGCTAACCAGGTCACAGCTGACGGTGTGAGAACCTGGGACACTGCACAGTTTACTGACAGTGTGTGTGCTGGGAAAAGTGAGCTGGACTCACTTTTCTCTGCCAGTTTTAAGCAGGTGTGTTGCTAAAAAAAACCTGCAACCTAAGACTTTTTTTTTTCCACGATGTCCCTCAATGGATAAATTTAACTTGAGTAATGTACAGTATTCTTATAAACCTTAAACCTGAACTTTTCCCTGCTTTCAACAAAATGTGTGTGTGTTAGACAGTCAAACTATTTTCTTTAGTACTTGATGAGTAATCGAAAGCCAGTTCTTCAGTATTTTACACACGGTAACGAGCTGGCATTGCATGACAGTAATAAAAGGGCATTCACAGGTCACCAGTTCTGGTTAAAATCTGTAAGAAGTCCTTTTTAATTGGTTTATTCATTTAATTTTTGTGTAAATATGACAGATTGTAGTGATTTGGATATAAGATGGCTGGAATTTGTCATCTTCAAACAAAGTTAGTACATATGGCCTGCGTGACCTGACAGAGTATGAACATTTTCATTTGGAATTTCATTGAATTGTACAAAAATTTTGCAACAAGTTTGACATTTTCTCACAATTTTTTGTCTCTAGCTAACTTTTGTATCTCAGTGAGATACTGAAGTCTATTTTTTTTTTAATGTTTTCTAAACCCATACATCTTTTTGAACTACGAGTGTTGGTTAGACGCGTTTGCTTTGTCTCTTGTGATACTTGGTCAGGATGGTCAAAGTCTGTATTCAAACCTTTTCCTTATCTCATGCTGAGATGGATTGATTCAACAAAAGTTACAAGATCATTATCACAAAAGAATCCATCTTGTCATACTTCAAGCTGTGTGGTTGTGCTACAATTAGCATTAGCAACACAGAGGCTGGTTTTCAGCTTTCATCAGGACATGAATGAAGTTTCAAAAGTAAACTTGAGGTTTGATTCAGTTCAGTTTTACACACTGACTTCCTTCAGTTGAGCTATTGAACAGAAACAATGCTACAGTGAAGAAAGATGATGAATCCACTCCAACACGAGTTACTTTCTTTGTATAATTTGATTTTTTACTGAAACATGAAAAAAAATGTTGGTGCATAAATTGAATCAGTTTCAGTGCTTAAACATTTTGGCCCCTAAATCTGACATAACTTAGATTTAGGTCACATATAAAACTAAAACTGTGATGAGAGTAAAATGTCATCAGTTAAACCAACACTAAGTAACTTTTCAACCTTCATGAAATAGTTTCATAACTTCTGTGATTATATGGCGACTTACAACAAGTTGAATGACACCTCTGTCATGGCTTGAGGGGGTCTGTATCGCTTTCACTGGCACTAAACAACTTTGAGGAGGATGGTGGGAACCCTGCCACACAAAAAACTACGAATGGATAGGCTGCTTTTCGGCACACGTCACTTCCCCTTTCCCCATTCGTCATAAACACGGAACTCGATGCGACCTGTTACGCGCAACTGCAGCTAACATGGCAGAAGCCCCGAAAAAACAAAAAGTTTTGTCTGAGGAGACAAAAAAAAGAAAAAGGGAGAGTAACCGGATAAAAGGACAGTCAAGAATCAACATTTTATTTCTCTGTTTCAAGGCTCAAAACTCGTCAGTAGCCTGCGAAAGTCGCTAAAGAGTCGGGGAGGGGGGGGTGTTGCGGTACCAAACAGAAATTAGACGTTTCTTATTAACAACATCATCATAAAACACTGTTTAGCTACAATTAGATACATTACCTCGTCGCTATCCATCATTCACTCAGCCACTGGAAACCGAAATGTAATGTAGTTCAATCCAACTGCTGGCGGGCGGGGTATCTGGATTTTACGACGCTACGCGGTGGTGCTCATGGGAAATGCAGGCTTCGTTCATGTAAAATAATACCGCTTTTGTCCAGTGGCGCCGCCAAAATAAACCTAAACTGAAAGTTCCTAAGTATTGCTTTAAGATGTGAAGTGGATGAATGGTTTTGAGCATCTTAATCCATCATCTTACTCATCTTAATCATAGTCTCACGTGCTTCTAAAATCTATGTGCAGTTTGTACGGTTTGGAAACTTGGAATCTAAAATTTGCTCAATCTTGTTCTAAGATCAGGTGTTCCAGTCCAAACTCAGCTGTTACACCTTTTTTTCTGTTGGCATGTGTGGGCTATTGGGACCTTGCTGACAGACACTGGCTGGTATTCATACTATTTTGGGATAATCTGCACAATAGTGATTGACTGGATTAACAGTTATACAGTGTTCCAGTCTGGACAGGTCACCAGTCCATCACACCAACAACTATTAACCTGTCATGCATGTTGTTAGTCTGTGTAAGAGAACTAGAGCTCCACACATGGATGGAAGAACATTCAAACTCTGTGCAGAAAGTTCCTGGCCCGGTTTTCAACACATTTGCACCAGTGTCCAGCTAAGGAGTAGTATTATAGTAATTTAGTTAAGTAGAGTGATATTTCATTAAATGTATGCTAAGGAGTACTATTAAATTAATTTAGTTA
>SSNP01000088.1:206374-239866 GCA_006937955.1 Pachypanchax playfairii
CCCCCCCCCCCCCTCCTGTAGTATATTTAACTAGAAAATCTTGAATCTAAACATTTATTTCTTAATGAAGCAGCTGGTAATTTCTCAGTGTCTTCCAGGATAAATAACTAGAAAAGTACTCAGAGAGCGCAGACCTCCGCCAAGTGGACATCTTGTAGAAAGTACTATGTCCGTATCTTTAAAAACAATTCCTGGATAATCCGGATCACCCACAAAATCTAATCGATTCTTCCTTGGGTCATTTCTTACTCATCCTGAAAATGTCATCAAAATCCATCTGTTAATTTATGATTTATCCTGCTAACAGACAGACAGGCAGACAGACAGACAGACTCCAATGATAACATTACCACCTCGGTGAAGGTAACAACAGTAAAATCAGAGTACTGCCATCATTCTTCTCCACATAAACTTAACTCACCCTGCTTGTTTTAACAATCTCACATGATTAATTTAATTTACTGAACCAGCTTCCGTGTGTCACTAGTGAGCAACTGGTTGCACATATTCACATCCACATTCAGGGGATGTAATCCACAAGATCCCAAATACAGAGATTTATTTTTTCTCCGCAGTAAATGCATTTAGACTTGGTGTATTTATCTCCTGAACTGTACCTTGTGTCTGTACGTGTGTGTGTCCTTGCTGTGTAAATTCAACATATGCTGTATTATCTAAGATCTTTAAGCTGGGTCATGTGTTGTTGCTTCATATTTCATCATCCTCCTCGCTTATCTTCTGTTTTCATACACAACTGCTGTAATACGTTTATAACACACACAAGCACACAATGTACCAGACTCCCACCACACAACGGTAAGCTGGGGAAGGTAGTTTGTAGGAGGAAGAATGAGGAGGACAAGAAAGATGAGGCAGAAGAAAGAGGCAGCCTCTAGCTCATGCTGTTGTGTTAAAGCTGATGTTGGCGACCGGTGTGTAGACAGACAGACAGACAGAAAGAGGCTGGAAGCATCATCGAGTGTGGAATGAAGTCTCTTTGATCACTCCTGCAGATTGTTTTGTGCTCAGACTGATATATCTCATCCTGCATGCCCCACATAGTCGTGTTTTGTCTGGAGTGTCTGGATACAAACGTTTGTGTGCCTCAGTGCTTACTCAGAAGGTGACTGCTAGGTCATCATGTTTATCCAGGTAAATAAGGTTTGAGGCTGGCAGTATGCTTTGCACTCAAGCTTTTAGCCTTTACAGCTGAAAAACAGTACGACGTGTTTAAAATCCAACGTAATTCAGAGATCACAACAAAAGTAGAAGAAGAGTCCAAATTGTTTGTGTGTTTTAGGAGCAACTTCATTGGGGAAAACTTAATCAATCTTCTGTTCTAAAAGCCCAACGCAACACAAAAATGGGTGTTTTAAATGTCAAATAACTACTTAAAGCCAAATATATTTGAAAAATGAATATTAGTATATTAGTAAAATGACAACCATGAGAATAAATATAAATCAACACCTGGTAAAACTACTGTATCTCAGGTGTACTTTTATTTTCAAACTTGTATACTGTGTCCAGCCCATATGTATACAGTATGTGCACAAATTATATAAAAAATGACATGTAACATCTTCCAACAGCGTTTTACAAAACACAACAACAAAGAAAACAAAGATTTAAAAAAAACATTAGAGAACAAAACAAATAAGCTTCATTTTCCATAATTTTAAAACAATTTCAATAAAGAATCAAAATCAAAAGTAAAAACTGGCCGTTAATTGAATAAAAAATATTTAGTTTTCAGTTTTCTTAAAAAGGTTTTAAAGTTTCTCTGTTTAATAGCTTGTTGTTGATCAGATCTCATACTTGAATAAATTAAGTAATCTTAATCTCAGGGCCGCCGTAGTTTGAATGTTTACTTAAAATCTTTTTAGCAGCCCTGCAATGCTATTCATGTTTTTAACATGACTGAACTGCAAATTTACATGTCCAACACATGAAAGGACAATTTTAACCATCAGGACATTTTAAGCATGTATAGTTAAAGAGGCCCTTCCATTAAAAACGTTTTTTCTGAGGTTTCTGTTGAAAATTTTAGCTCCACAGGTGTTCTTACCTTCATAGTGGGTGTGAAAACAGGTCAACAACTTCTCTTTCAGTTTTTATCTCTCAAACTACACAGGTGGCGATAACCCCCGAGTTCTCCCGAGGCCGAACGGCCTGTATTTGTTTTGTCACAACTCCCTTGTTTGTTAGTATTCAGCAGCTCCTGCAGTTGAAACCACGCCTAGCATGCTGCTGGCTAAAAGCTGTTAGCATAAGACGTAGCAAACAGAAAGACACGACATCTGACGTTGCCATGCGCAGCGGGGCAGGAAACAATATACGTTGCTCACATAGGCTAGTTTGTTAGCCAATCAGAGTCCAGAAATTCGAATAATGAATATGAACTCGCTGTTGATGAAGCAGCCTGACGGAAGGAGCCGGAACCACCCGAATTTTAAAGCAGACAGTCCTAAAATGTGTATGAAATGGCCTCTTTAACATTATCATCACTGAAAGATACAAACAAAGTCACTTATTTAAGTTAAATTGAATAATTTAAAGATAAATAAAAATTATGTAACTGAACACCGTGATAGATTCATCAGTAAACTAAATTAGGCATTTTTCTGTGGGAAACATGACGTGTCACTGGGTGTCCTATCTTACACTTCCTGTCTGAGCATCTCGGGTTGCACCAGCCTCGTCTGTTGCCGTCCAAGCTCCTCTCATGGAAGCTCTTCTCTTCATAAGAACAACTCAGAAGCTGATTGGATGATGACTCTAATTGCAGTCACTGGGGGGGGGTGAATTCAAGTGCGGGGGTGCATAATGGCTTCCGATTTTGGGGAGGAAACGAGATGTAAATGAGGTAATTATGTGTCTTAACAAGGGCAAACAGAGTTGACATTCTAGCCCTGGAAACTGGCGTATTTATAGCCCATAATAACCTTAAGTGGGACTGGCTGGAAGACTGTCAGGGGAATTAAGAGCCGTCTAAACAGCACTGCTTTTGTTTTTATTAGGGTTAAGTGTTTGAGAAGAAATTCTGACTCCATCAAAGTAAAAAAAAAAAAAAACTTGACAGTTGTAGCTTTAATTTTAACTTGTCCAAATCTCTTTTTAATAAAGTGGCTTTGATTGATGGCAAAGATAAAACGCAACATATTTAAAGGAGATGCCTTCCAGCTTGTGGGCCTTATGTTTAAATTATGTACCAATTGGCAAAATAAAACATTTTTAAAATTGTCTTAAAAGTTAGTTCTTAAAAAGAATAAATTGTAAGTCAGTAAAAACACGGTGCGGTCCGTAACCGGATTGAGTTTCAGTGATTCTTGGCTCCTTTCGCCTCCCTGCTTGTTCAGACTGAACCCAGTTCTGATTCCTTTGTTTTTAAAACACGGCACAGAGAGGTTAGATTTAAAATGAATGTACTGAAGTGGAACCTGGTTATGGGAGGCCAGCAGGACGGTGGGTAAATGTTTTGGCATTAGGATTGTGCACAGCACAGCAGAACTGTATTTCTTTCTGTCTTTTTTTGATGGAGTGAGCACAAGGAGCTTTGGAGTTCACCCTGTTTTCCCTTATACATCCAATTCTTCTCTTTACGGATTAAATAGAGACATTCAACTGTTTTTTCAACTGTAGGATTATCAGTTAACAGCTTTTTAACAGGTTTATTAATTGGAGACTCATTTGTTGGAGATCAGAGTTTCTGTTTGAAATGATACAAAGTTCCTCTTCAGGAAATTTTATTTACGCAATACTTAATGAGTAAACTGCCTTTACTTGTAGTGTTGAACAAGCTGAGTCAGAGTGACACATCACTCTGGAGTGCATGTTGCACAAAACAGCATCATGTGCTTTACCTGTAAACTTTAACCTGCTGCTTCAACCACACACATTTAGCAACCCCCACCTCCTCCGCCCATTGGTCTCTCTTTCCAGTATCACTCAGCCGTTACGTTCTCAAGGGAAGGGCAGACTGCTGGCGCCGCAGTGTTCGGGCTCTCGTTGTATCTCCACACACACACATATACACCTCTGCAGGTACACAGGTATTCACACAGCAAATTAAGTGTATTGTTGCGTTGCCTCCACCGTCGGGGGTAAAAAGGTTTTGTTCTCATACCACATGAGGGTTTAGGCCACCAGGACTTTTCTCTTTGTTTTGACATGGAGCGTTTTAAATATGTTTGGTTTAATGCTCTATTGTACGTAAATATTTGTTTAAGCATTGACGCAGATTCAGGAATTAATATCTGAAAAACAATCATACAAACAGCGAATTCATCAAGATATTTATACTTCTTTTAAGCTGGAAGTTGCAAGAAAAGCTTGAATTAAAGTTCATCCCAAATTACAGAGTATACAGAAACTGGAAAATCTCATCCATTATGACTATGTTTGTTATTATAAAAAGGATTTGCATCATTACATCATTATCAAGCAGAAATTAAACCTACTTAAATTAAAAGTGAAAGTGAAATTTTTGATATAATATACATTTAAATTGCTAATTTTATCTAAAATGTAATAAGATATTGAATTTCATTATGACAATTATTAATGTCTTATAACTTCTGACAATGTGATGATGTATGACATGATTTTGTTGTTTTTTAAACTTATTTATAAGCTAAATCTGATGTGGATATGATGTCAGTCAGGTTCCTCTGCAGAGAGTTTGTTTCACAGAGTTAGTCACTTGGAGAAAACTGTGTGTGTGTGTGTGTGTGCGTGTGTGTGTGTGTGTGTGTGTGTGTGTGTGTGTGTGTGTGTGTGTGTGGGTTTGTATTTCTGACCTCCTGGGGACCCGTTTCCTGACTTTTACTATCTTTCTGGGGTCCGAGGGTTCTTGTGGGGACCGAAGCCTGGTCCCCATGGGGGGGAATCCCCTTTTTAGGGTTAGGGGTTAGGTTTATAGGTATGGTGTGAATAGAGTTTTAGTTAGTCTTAGGGTTAGTTATAGATCAGTAATGGTTAAGGTTAGTAAAAGGGTTTGGGTTAGGTATAAATCTAGTTACTAAAATCAATGGAAGTCAATAGACAGTCCCCATAAGGATAACAAAACAAATGTGTGTGTGTGTGTGTCCGCGCGTGCATGCATGTGTGTGTAAAACAGGAAGCGTGTGTAGGAGTTGTAATCTGGAGGGGGTGAGTTACCTATTAAAGGTCCTGTATCATGAAAAAAAAAAACTATTTGGAGTTTTTAACCATGTTATGATGTTATTTCTTTATTAAACCCTCCAGACTGGTTTTTGGCTTGATATATGCATTTCTCAGTAATCCTCCTCAATCCTGCGCTCTGAGCAGCTGCTCCACTCTCTCCTTGAAAACGACTGACTGTAACATAGTGATGTAACAATGTTACACCAGGACCTGCAGATTAAACACACACACCCCGAGCTGCGAGAGTCTGAAACACCACTGTTTGTAGTATTTTACTTTCTAAAAATGTCTTGGTGAAAATCTGCATTTGGTTGTGAGAGTTACAGAAATGTATTCACCATTTTATTCAGGCAGCTCGAGGGGCAGCACTCAGGAGGACGGGGGAGAGAGGGGATGTTAGGTAAACCGAGTGTTTTACTTCCTGCTCAGAGAACAACTCGAGAATATAAGTTTATAATATATAAATATTTCAGGACAAACACCAAAGGTAAGATTTGATCATGTGTTTATTTTATTTAGAGTTCATTCAGATCTTTAGTGTGCAGGCAGGATTTTAACTTTTCACAATATCTAATTTATAAGCAGGTTTTCTAATTAGTGTTATCTGAGATCAGATATTGGCAGAAACATGAATCTATATTTATCTTTTAAAATAATCTTTAAACAAAACAAAGATGTTAGGAGTTCCGATGATCCTGCAGCTAGAAGATTTTAAAATAAACTGCAGACCAGAACAGACAACATCTGTTTGTGACATCCGTCCACCCGTGTGTGTTTTACATATTGATAGAAATCGTCTAACAATCAGATTTTAGTTTGTTGGCACTTATTTTGTGGAGGTAGTTTTAAAAATCGCAAAACCTTTCAAGCATTACAGATAAAATGAGCTTTTAGTTTAGTTATGGTCAAAGACGAGAGAGAAAACGGTTGTTTTCAGGTAACACTAGTGGTCTAATAAGATGTTATTTAACAGAGCTGGTTTATCATGTTAGTTTCATTCATAAACAGACATTAAGACACAGAAATGTAACATGAGGTGAGAACAGGCAGAGCGATTCACTGACAGTCTGATGAATTGAACACTTGTCTGGTCCTCAGCATCAAGAGAAAACAGAAAAAAGAAGTGGTTGAAAAGGAGAAAAATATTCCTGACACTCGAAATGACCTTCACGTGAATCTCAACTCGGCCGGCCTGAGAGTGTTTTTGTGGTTTGTAAAGCTTATTTGACTTTGGACAATAAGTTTAAAGTATGATGTTTAGTTGAGGTGAGGCAGGATTATTTTTCCAGCCTAATTTGAAGCAGTAGGCTCTCTGCCCTCCAATTTTCTCGCAGACTGGCCTTCTCTCCTCCTCTCGCTGTAATCCACGGTCATCTTGATCAGAGGCAGACATGGAAAATTAAACAAATAAACTCTGATGCTTCGGATAACATTCTCCTCTGATTGACCTGACCTCGTGACCTGAGAGACACTCTGGCTGGGGTCATGACCCCACTATGGCGTTTGCTCTCGGCATCACAGGGACCTCGGTGTATTGGTTTGGTCTTTGTGTGTCATGACCTGAAGGAAAACATGCAGTAAAATAAAGTTCATTTTGGTCCACTTCAGGCCACGTGACACCTCAGAGACATCGGAGAAGCCTGCAGCATCAGACACCAGCAGCTTCTTACTGTGAAAGGTTTATACTTGTGTAACAGGTGTGCATGCCTCAGGTATTTCAAGTTTCGGCAAGAAATAAGTACATTAGGGATTAAACTGCTAACAAGTTGATGAAAAGGACAAAACGGATCAAATAGAACATGAGACAATGTGAAAATTATTCGATTTGACATACCTAAAGGGGTCCAAACTGTCCGAGGATGAACACAGGACTTCCTTGCTGTATAGGAGGTTTATAAAGAATCCTAAAAACCCTACTGGCAGATTTTTCTTATGCTGCATTGAGATTTTATTTCATGAGTGAATATTGCAAAGGAGGCATTGCTGGGAAATACTTGTGCTTGGTGGTTGTTGCAGGAATGATACACGAAGAAAACATTCATTTTAAAGATAAAACACTTTTTTATGAATGGTGCATGGGAGTATCTTACTGAGTGCAACAAATTACAAACAACATTTTGCAGGGTAGTTTTAAAAATGTTTTTTACATTTCCTCACAAGGACCTCGCTGATTTAGGTTTAAACATTTAAAAAAATATATTGCAAATCTTTTGTCAAAAGAGTCACAGTGTTGCTACAGGGAGAATTTGACCTTCAGAGCAACAACATTGCAAATAAAACAAGGTAAATGCAAACAAAAGAGAAATGATGTTAGTTTTTAGCAAAAAAAGAAAAGAGAAAACACCAAACTGAAGCTCAGAATATTTGAGGTTTGTTACAATAAATCACAAAGTTTAGAATATGAACATGTTGTTTTTTTGCTCTGAAAAATTTCTTTATTTTTTAATTAGTGAACGATTTTATTCATTTTGTACATTTTTTTTTTTATAAATCGATGTGCAAACAGGAAACCCATGCATCACCATAATTTCAAAATAAAAGTTTCTACATCAAAAACTGATACATTTCATCCTGATTTGTGAAACCAATTTGTTGTGTCCAAAAACAGAATCTCAGTTATTTAAAAAAAAAATAAAATAAAATACGTTTTTTTTTTCAGTTTTTAGTTTATTTAACAAAGTAGAATAATGTTAAAAATGTAGCAAATATTGTAATAAATGTAGGACTTCTAACCACCAACATCTTCATTTTACAGACATTGTGAGATGTTTGTACAACTTCATCTGTATTGTTGGATCTGTGTATTTTTTTTATTTTATTTTTTTTTGAAGTATGAAAGTTTGAAATGTCATATTTCAGGATTAGTGGAGTCACTTGCGGCATTCGACAGCTACAGTTCATGACCTGGATAGAGACTTGATCTGACTCCATGATAGAGCTGTGATGCATAAAGGAATGAAAATGCAAGCGTGTTCTTGTACTGGTGTCTGCACAGATAACAACCATTACTGTAACATGTCGCTTCTTTTGTCAGACGCTAATTTAACAATTACACAAACATATCTAAACTCTGTCATCAAAGTCTTTCAGAAATAACTAGTTTTACTCGATGTACATTTAGAAGCATCTTCTTTACATGAGTGATTAGTTTGATGAATTTGTTCAATAGTTATTTCTTGTTTCAGGTACTCGAGGGACGATTTTTCTCTCGGTATTTGGGTTAAAATAGAATGAAAACTGATTTAAATTTGCACTAAAGCACAAGTCAAATTTAGATGTGTTATTTTTGGACAATACTAATGACAAATATTTAACTTAATCACATTAACATGAAAACATTTTAAAGTTACATGCAGCGAATTTAATTCGGTGGCCTCAATTTTTAATTCCTGTTCTGAACTTAGAAAAACACCTGAAATATCTGCAGTGATTAATGACTCTGCAGATCCCTGGTTGTGTTTTTTATTTCTACGGCCCAGCAGCATGTGGTGTATCCATAACATCAGGATCAAGGACATTAGCCATCTAGAAAACCTTCTTCTGAGTCACTTATCCCTCCAAGAACAAAGCCGAGGTTGGATGCGATAGGTAGCATGCATACGTGATCTCCGGCTTATCTTGTTTATGTGATGGAGTTTTTCAAACACAAACATTTTCTTTAGATGGCACAGTGGACCTTTGCTATGAGATAAGAATCAAATGCAGACTTAATTGCCTGAGATAGAAGCTTATTATTCCCATTAAAACAAGCGTTTGGGGCCTCGCTCCCCAGGTCTCTCTCGGCTGCCACAGTCTCTCTCCGTCTTTCATCCCTCCCCCTCCTTTTCTTTCTGCTTTGTCTGTGTTGTTTGTTCGTTTGATGTGGAGATGAAGGGGAAAAGAGCAAACAAAGAAGGGTTTGGTGTTGAAAAGTTGGAAAAATCTGGTAACAATTGAAGGTAATGGAAGTGTTAGCAGGTAGGTCTCATCCCCTGATGCGTTTAGCAAATTATTTTCCACCCCGAGTGCACCGAGCATTGCTTCCATTTCATTTTATATGATTTTACATTTGATAATAATCTCTATTCTTGATGGCAAAGTTACAGGTACAAACTTTTTCTCCTTCTAGCTTCGCCGCCCTGACTTCTGTTTCGTTTTCTTACACGGCCATTGCCTTTCTGGGATGTGAGCGGCGCTTTCCCTTGTCGGTCGGCACCGAGCCGGCATTCCTTCATGGGTTCACTGACAATGCTCAAGTGGCTCCCTCTTAACAGCCCCCTTAATCACTCAGGGACATAATCACAGACCACTTTGAAGAAATAGTCAATTTGCTACGAGTCCACCGTTTAACAGAACTGTTTCAACGCGAGCTGGGGCTGTGAGCCGGCCACAGAAGATGAACAGATAGGACGCCCTCGCCAACTGAAGGAGCAGTTTTTTACCCACTTTAATCAATAAAAATACAAGCATGTAAAGTTGATCATTTGACGATATGTTTTTTGAAGAGACTTGCGCTCTTGATGACAAACAACAGGCCAAACTAGATACGTTACGGTTAATCAAAACTTTGCAGAGACGGCGTACGTGTGTGTTCAGTTGATGAAAAGTTCACGGGAAGTGCGCAGCCTGTCACTCATCCTGTGCACGCTCTGCCTCTGAATGCACCAGCAATTGCTCACAATGACACACTGTACCTGTGATGATGTGTGCGCGTTGCCCTCGAGTGAATCAGGTAGAGGAAGCGACGCAGGATAGCCTCACGTTGGCCCGTGTTTATTGTTTACGGAACTCCGAGTGGCGCCAGGTCTTGAAAAAACAGCAGCTGAAAAACACTTTGTTTTTGTGGGGAGGCTGCTCCTGTGGTTTTGTAATCACCATCACTATCAGGCCCTGATCGCTTTACAACGAGGGAGGGAAGGGGGGGTATGTTATTCCACACGGTACACAAAGGCATGGAATAGAGAGCGAGAACGAGATGTGGGTGCTTGGCAGTGTGTCTGTCTGTTCATCAACGTCTCGTTTCTCCCCTTTGCCTCATTCAGCTGTTGCTTGTATGCACACGGTGGTCACAGTGTGGTCGACTTTCTTTTTATTTTCTATTAAAGTATTTAATAAAAGTTTGGTAAGATCAATGTTTAAGCTATTTGCTGAAATAAAATCAAGACAGCAAATGGAAGGTAAAAGTTGAAGCTGGTTGGCTCCGGGCTCGGGCCCTGCTCTATCTGTGTACGTGGATGGGATGTTACCCTGACTTAAACATTAAGACATTAAGAGAACATTCTCTAGGTGTTCATGTTTTTCTTATCTCGCTGCTGCTTTGTTCAAATATTCATTGTTACGTTTACCTTTAATTAGTTGTTTAATGCTGAAAAAACACTGGTTGTGTGTGAGAGAGTGGGCGGGACTTTCCACCTCTCGTCGCTAGTGTGCGGACTTCAACATGGCCGTTTCTGTAAACGAGATCTCAAGATTTTACTTTTCATCAACAGAAAAAAAGGTGCTTTTTTCTGCTTGTATGACTTTATCTGCAGCTTTTAATTCCTAACTCACTTACAGGAACTGCTCATCGCTTGCTCATTGCTCATTTTATGAAAATATAAGACATTTGTATCTACATAGCTTTTAATCCCAAAATAGTTAAACAGGTTAGATAGACTTTTGCAGTAAACCTTGAGGAAATGTATTGCACATTTGCAGGCTTTGTTGTGTCAAACTGTACATCCACATGGAATGACTGAAACAACTGTATCATTTCAAACCCTTAAATTAACTATACTGACCCTCTGGGCTCAATGAAGTTGAGCTAACGAGTAAATATTTGATATTAGCATTCCAATCACAACTGAAAATCATGCAATAAATAATAATAATAAATGCAAAAATATGGATCATCCATCTTCTGTGTGAAATATCGGATATAAGTCAACTCATTTTGCTTATTTTCCCTTCCGTCCCTCTCTGCTGTGCTTCAGCTTTTCTTCCAAAGTCCCTTTCATACAAAGGAAATGAGGGAAAATAAGGATTTCCTTTCTTTCATAAATCTACTACATGTTTTTAAATACTATGTAAGTTAAAAACAGTCAATTAAAATGAACTGAATCAGACAAAAAAGATGTGGTTTTGAGAAGTTGAATGCTTCTGTGCCGTTGTAGAGGAACGATGGGCTGATTTAGCATGTAATGGAGAAAAGCTGCACGTCATGGCTCGTCTGCTTTACCGGTACACGAACAAAGAGCCCCGCGGGGAGGACGACAGCTGCGTGAACGCCGACTCGTCCTATTCTCAGAACCATTAGTGACAAAAGTGTGTAATTCACAAGACCTGTGTGGACTTTATTCACATTGCCACATTAGGATGTAATGAATCATGAAGAAGGCATATTGTTCCACGCTACTCTCCCCAATTCCGACTCACACAGACACACACTCACAGGTGTAGAACATCATTATCACCCAGCTCCAATTGATGGAGAGTATTATACTGCCAAATTGATTTTCCTTACTCTACGATCATCACGGCAGAAAAACGGAGAAGACGAAGGAAAGATGCAGTCATCAACAACTTTATGTTCCAATCAGCATTTCTGAAGAATAAGAGATTTGCCTGTAAAGAAAAAAAACAATCCAGGGCTCAAATCTTTTTAAATTTGTATTTTTTCAGTTGTAAATTATTACAGATTATCATGAAACACAAAAAGTAATTCTTTTTAAATTGAAGTTATCACTGATTTGACATTTCGTTACAATTTAAAGTCCGTTTGGCCTGAAGGCTTTGCAATAAATTCCAGAATAAAGCAAAGAATTTTTTATTAGGAGAGTGTTGAGTGTATTCTCAGTCTCCTGCCGCCGCCCTCACATCCTCTTTTTTACTCCTTTTCTCTTTATCTTTTCTCCCCAAACCTTCTGAAATTCTAGTCAAACTTTACATAACTTGTCTTTACTGCTCTGTTTGTGTGCACGTGTGTGTCCATGTCCTGCTCTGCTGGTTTATTGTTACACTATAAAGGCCCGTTGTGTTTATCAGTAAACTCAATTCCACACAGTTTGCCAACCTCCATTATAACTATTTTCACTTCCATGTTCAGTTTATGTATTATTTTTCTAAAGGAAATGCTCCTTTTTTCCGTCGGTGCCTTCTATGCGGGGTGCAACAACAGCCAGGAGGGTGTTTGATATGTAAATAGTCCAGGTGCTATCTGTGGAGGCTGATACTCTGTGCAGCAGATGACTTCCTACACTTCATTCACACCTAAACACACAGACTGAGTTTAGAGTAAGTCTGAAAGCTGAAAATCTTGTTCCTCTTTTGTTGTCTTGTGTTACTGACTTGATCTTAAACATCTATATTTATATTTATCTATCTGATTTCTTTGTGTAATAAGGTAATAAAGCTCCTGTACCATATCCGTTTTATAGTTCTGTCACATTTGTAACGTTTAAATGCCCCAACTACTACTACTACTACTACTGTCATTTAGCAGACGCTTTTATCCAAAGCGACTTACATTGAGAGAACATACAAGCAAGAATTCAAAGAGAAGGAAAAAAATATAAGGAGGCGGACTGTTTGGAGTCCAGTTTAATTCCGACGCTGATACATCAAGTGTATCAAAATTTTTTTTTTTTTTTAGTGAGAGATAAATTCTCAAATCGCTATCATAAATCATAAATTAATCCTACATTAAGACCCCCAAAGCTTAAAAAAACCCAAAACCAAAGGTGGAGTCAAACACTTGGTTTCATCAGCAATAGTGTGATATGATTTTTTGTTGTGGTACTTTGTATAACATTGACGCAATTTGGGGAAAATGGTGAGGAATGTTCTCATAGAGACATATTTGTGGAACAGGTTAGAAAACCCAGCCCAGTTTGAAGCTCTACAGCTCAGATATACTTCACACTAGAATCATTATTGAAAGTTAAATGGGTCACAGAAAGATGGACCTCACATGTCTTAACTGGCATTTCAATATCTTTTAATTTTTGAACACAATCACAGTTTATGTTTATGATTTTTGGAAAGTTGTCCAGAGAAAGTTAAACAGACAGTTGATGATGTCACACATGAACTTTTAGAGTGTCTGAAATGTTCAAATCTTCTTAGTCCCACAGTTATTTCTACACATTCAAATGACTGAGTTCTGGAACTGTACCTTTACTACACTTACCTGGCAATAGGTTACCTGATCAACCAGGCCCTCAGGTCTCTGACAGATTACTTTACAAAGACGTGAGGGCCTGGAGCTGAACCGCTGTCTCTCAATTTCGAAGGCGGGCTTAGCCAGTTGAGAGAGAACCAATCACAGAAACCCGGAAGTGACGCAACATACCTGACGCTAAAGCGGATACACACGAGGCGGAACGAAAACAAAAGGTTTAGCGAGCGGAGCCGTAATGGTAGCTACAGAGCCATGGCTAATGGAGGAGAAAAGACGAATATTAATGACAGTTGTTGCTTTTGTGTCAAAACTTGTGAATATGAGGTGTCATTGCACACTCGGTTCAGGTATTTGACCGCCCCAAGCAAACACAGAAGTAAACACTTCATCCACAGCCGAGTCCCACATGTTGAATGTTGTGCTCTGGGTGGAAAACGCTAGTTCCGTGTTTTCAGGATGACGCACAACAAAGGTGATGTGTAATTGGTCTGTCCTAAAATTTGACGCGTAAATGATCGGGTGCGGCTCTGGTGTCAGACCCTTCTGCATTTGAACATAATGCAGGAGGATCTGATTGGTCAGGCCAGGCGATAGGATGAATCACCTACATTAAACACTATAGAAGTACTTGTGTGTAACTTTCAGATCGTTCTGCCTCGCAGTTTAAAGTTTGTTTTAAAGAGAATTGGAGTGGTTTTCCTGTGACGGCTGGCCAATAGAGGGCGCTAGGGCGCTGCCCTCCCTATGAAATACATGATGTGGAAACAAATAAGAAATATATTACATGTATTTATAGTTAAAAACACTCATGTATATTTATATACTGAGAAGATTGTGTAAATAATTTCTGAAAGACAGAAATTGCTTTATGAAACATGATTTCCTCCTGCTTCTTCTCATATGTCTGGTTCAGCACTGGGGCGCTAGAGAGAGCGCCCTCAGGAGGCGGGCTCTTAGATCGAATTAGCCAATAGCAGATCTGCATTGTCAAACGGAAAAACTTAATCTAACCAATAAACGCTGAGAAAATAACTTCACGAAGGGCGATTTTTGAAGCGTCCAGAACCACATTAAAATACCGCGAGATTATCTGCTATAAAACAGCCGTTAAATGAGAAAGGAAAGCAGTCGAGGCTTCACTAGCTGGATGTAGCTATGCTAACTCGGTTTGTTTAAAACAAGCGGCTCTGATCCTGGACGGTTACAGAAGTGAAGAGGGATATGAAACATCTGTCTGAAAATATAAAGAAGAGAACACCGGGAGACACGTGGATAACAGAAGTAAGAACAATGTTTTCTTTTTGTTTTCTGGTAGAATAAAACTGAACAGAAGGGAAACTTGTTAAACCCAGTGATAGAGAAGTCTGTAAAAAAAAAAGTTGTTAGGAAGTTTAAAATTATGACTCGTAGATGGTTGTAAGTTTATTATAATAAAAACAGTTTTCCAGGTGTGTGACACCGTCCTGCTGCACATTGAGGAGTGTTTTGTCTTCACTCAGCATCTCGTCAGTGTGACCTGCTGCATGGAGAACTGTTTCTACAGCACAGTGGGACGTTTCCTGAGACACTGGATACAACTGTGGAGGTTTATCTAGTGCTGGACAATTACAATGATCAAACACATTTAATGTTTATATTGTGTTAAATATTGCTTACAACACAACATTTAATATTAATACACAAAATGTGTTTGTTTGGCTGACTACATTAATCTGTTCTGGTAAATATTTTTTTCAAACAAAAGGATACAAACATTTTAAACCAGGAGGTAGAAAAGCAACAGCGTGTGTATTTAAATTCCACGATCCCTGATGCCTGCCCTCACACCTGATGGAGGGTTTGTAATTATTAACAGGAAAACACTGTGAATTTAATATTATTGCTCTCCATGTGACAGATTATTTACTTCTAACAAGACTCTAAACATGTTAAAGAAGAGCCTTGACAAAACAGTACATAACTTCCTGAGAATGATTCGAGCCTGGAGGCTAACACATTAATCAGGTTAAAACATTCAGCTCAAGCAACCTGCTCTCTATTATTTTTAACTGATAAAACAAAATCTTATAAGTTTTGGTGCAGATAAACATCACTGTTTATGAAACTTAATTACACAAGGAAGAAGGTGGGATAAGTGTCCTAATTAACTTCAGGTTGGAAGGTATTTGATTGGTTTTGTTGTGGTTTTTGGATCTACAAAGTTTCTGTTACCTTATTGTGTATATTTTTCAGTATATCTGGTCTGTTCATGCTTTAAATCTGCCTGAGTTTTTCTCAGGTTCTTCTTTTCTCCTGCACACCTGCTCTCAGTTTAGAAATTTTAGTTAGTTTTCTGGTATTGACTCTAAAATATATTTAACAACAGGAACAGATTATCTGTCAACAGTGTCGTTTATTTTCTTCTAAAAAAAATTGGGTTCCTTAAGTTCCTCGTCTGCCGTCCTGCTCTTGGGTTCTCTTACAATATTGATTGCAACAACTCAGTATAACTAAATAATTTATTTAATCTCCAGAAGCAAAATGCAGCTTTTATTTTGACAGGCTCGTTTAGTGGTATCATAGTCACCGGTGCTCTTTATCAATATTTCTTTAGACGAGTTAAAGACAAAACGAGTGCCACACCAAAATAGTCTCTGAAGAGCTGTAGGTCAAATATAAAAAATAAATATCATAGTCTTGAGGTATGAAAGCACTATCGTTATATATCGTAACTCACTTATTAAAACATTGTTTTCTTTGGAATTTTTACAGAATTTTTTTTAAAGTAACACATCATCTTCATACCATCCAAAAGATCCAGTTTCAGTTCGTTCTTTGTGCTTTTATTTATTCTTAGATCTCTGTTAAGTGGCTCTTGAATATAAGAACTGAGTTACTCTTTTCAAACTCTGTGATATGTGCAGTATTTGAAAAAGGTTTTTCTTTACTGCAGCATTATGCAGTGATATTCTGCATCTTTGACACATAAACTGGAGACCGGATGCTGAATTTTAAGCAGATTGCTACGTCTATTTTAAGGCATGAGCTGTAGATTTTATTGCATCTTGGCAATTCTGTGCCTTTTCACGTACAGGATTTTATTTGATGAATGTGATCAAATGTGATGGCAGCAAATTGATGTCTGATGAAATAGCTACATGGCAAGTTGAAACCAGTCACCAATTTAACAGGAGATCAAAATAAACCGAGTGTTTCCCATCATGTAAATAAAATCTCCTCCATGTGCAGAAACACAAGCAACTTGCATGCATGTGACTTTTTGCACTAATACCTTTCACCTGAATCCCAAGTTAGCTGGAGGTGACATGTATTGTCTTTTGGCCTTGAATTAATGTGCCTGTAAATACGTCCTCCCCCATTCCTATTTGTTAAGTTATTCATAGAAGTGCTGATTGCAGGCAGGCGTCAGAGCTAAATGAGGGCCTTTGTTATTGTTGAGTAATTAGGACAGCCATCATCGTGCTCGGAGATGACAGGGTCAGTTAAATAGTTTCTCTCTCAGTTGTACAGGCTGATTATGGGAGCTCAGGCAGGCAGGGAGGCCTGGGAGCTAGAACTGGGGAGGGATGGAAGTGGAGGGGGGGGGGGTGTAGATGGGAGGAGTGGGGAGGAAAGCAGACCTTATCTCAGGCAATTAATCAGAGACACTCATATTGCGGGACAATTATTCAAAGCTCACTCCTGCATAACTCAGCTCAAGGTTCCAGTGGGCTTGCTGTCTCTTTCCAACCAAACCCCCTCCCACCTCCTCACCCCCCCCCCCCCCCCCCCCCCATTAAATCCTCCAGGACTGGAAGGTCAGGAAAGTGAGATGAAGGTGGAGCTGAGAGAAACTAAAGTGTATATAAGTGTAGGTGTGTGTTTGTGTGAGAGGGTCAAAGTCACTCAAAGTCTCCTCTTCTCCTGAGGCCTGATTTTTGTTTTTCAAGGAGTTTACTCCCCGTCATGTTTACATGTATTTTAGCCATCAGTGGAATAACATGGGCGTTGACTGTTAGCGTCTGAGTGTGCCGATGTGCAAATGGGTGTGTGTTTGTGCATCGGAGCCCAGGGCCAGCATTATCAACATTCCTCGGTGGCAGCGGGGTGGCTCGCCTGGCACCATACAAACAGGAAAAGGAAATGGTTCAACTTCTACGTGGTTATCTCCCAGAGAGCCCTCATGGTGTGCACGAGTGTGCGCTTGTGCATGTTCGATTGCTTGTTTAAATATGGATCCCAGTGGCAGAGCAACATTAAACAGCTTTAGATCTGTTTTTATAAAGTGTCTTCATTAATATTGCAACCTTGCTAATGTTTAAACAGATTTTTTTTTTATAAATTGCACAACTCCGTGGTTTGATGACTTCGGTGGGGCGTGTTTAACATATTTATAAGTAAAGACTCCTCTGAATGAATCACCAATGTAGTATTCATGGCATTAGGATATGAGTAAGCTCCATCAAGTCTGAGGGGAATAATTCTCAACCAGAAAGAGATGGAATGCTCCTCCTGGGATGGGAGTTAGTCTTTGCTTCAAGCAGAGACATTAAGAATCTCAGAAGTCCTGTTCAGGATGGAGCGAGAGCTGCTTGCAATGAGTTGGTTGGGGCATCTGATTATAGGATGACTTGTTGATCCTTCGGAAGTTTTCTAGGTTTGTAACACTGGGAAGAGACTCTGAGACTGACTTAGGACACACTGGAGGGATTTTACATCCCATCTAGCCTCAAAACATCTAAAGATTCTCCCAGGAGGAGTTAGAAAGGACCACCGGAGAAAGAGATGTCTGGTTTTTCCTCCTAAAACTGTTGCCTTCTCAACTCAATCCATGATAGAAGTAAATGGAGGAATAATATTATTTAACTTTTGCTGTCAAATTAAAATTTTCATTCAAAACAACATTCTATGTAACATTTGGAATTTTGGACTGACATTACGTCATCATTTCTAAAATGTTTAATTTAGCTACCAGATTCATTTTATTAGAGTTGAACACATTGGACTTGTTTCCAGAACCGCAGTGTGTCAGTTATTAAACATGCACATGAAACAGACTGACCTACTTTTATTTTCACAAATCCTCTGTTAGATTTTTGTCACAGTCTGGTCTAGATTTCCTTCTGATATGATCTTATCAAGCCTCATGCTAATTAAAGTCAAAAGCAAGACTTGAAGTGGGATTTGTCAGGTGGGAGGAAGCATAAAGTCCAAAGTGGGGCATAGTGAGGAAAAATTACGTGTAAATATTTAAAAACTGATTTCTCCCCTTTTAGCTCAGATGGCCTTGTTTTTCATTGGACATGATGTGCAACCGGCTAACTCGCGTTTCTACTTTGCACTTATTTGACATTTTCATTTCAGAAATGTTTAATCAAGCAGATTTTCTCTAATGAGGCACTTTAAAAAGAATTAAAATCCTGATTAAAAAAACTAGAAATTAGAAGAATTGGAATCAAGCTGGTAACAATGAAGCCAGTGTTTTTCATATTATCTAGTTATCAGTGAGGATGGGCCATAATTCCGGTGTAAGAAAAGATCAAAGTGTTACATTTTTTTTGTAAATAAACAACACAGATTTCATAATTAAACTATTTGTGGTCAGGAGACGTGATAAAATAACAGTGAGCAACTGAACCGCTCAAACTCTGGCCGACATTTAAAAGCATTCATCTTCTCGCGTTTTCTTTTTCCTCTGCTCTCATTCCAGCCCCAACCTGATCCACAAATGTCACCTCCACTCTGCAGAGGAAAAAGCAGAGGAAGACATCGAGGAGGAGGGAGGAGAGAAAGATCAGTGTGAGTGGGAGGAAGAGGAGAGTGTCATAAAATGCAAATGCAGCCCGCGTCCGTTTTTACAAATTAAATGTCAGGACATAAAATATTGTCAGTTTCATTTTGCTGCCAGAAGGATGACAAATCCATATTCTCCTTTAAATAAAACTCTTATTGCAGTGGAGGGGTAATCATGGCAGAACAAAGCGCCGTGATTAACGATAGCAATTTATTGTATCTGGCGGCTGGCGAGGCAGAGGAACAGAGAGACATCATGGTTATCATAATTCATATCGTAAATAACAGGTCCCAGCCAATCACAAGGAACCGCCGATGTCATCCCAAATAACCTTTGATAACAATTACCATAGAAGGCAGTACAAACCCTGAAGTCACAATGTTATCTTATCCCTATTCTCTGCTTGTAGAATACAACACTATTACCATATAGATTAGACTATTTATAATAGTGCGTGTCACTCTGGGTGCAGCTTTAAGTCGTCACCGTGTATGTGTATAGGTGTAGCGCGGTGAGGACACGCTGAGGTTGGTGGACCTGTCTTTGGGAGGAGATTATAGTCTGGTCTTTATGAGGAGCTGAATTGCCCTCTCTCAGTATCACAAGGCAACACATTGCAGGGCGGCCAGCTCTTACAATGTCGTGTTGAGAGAGGGCGACATATGCATGTGTGTGCTGAGTTCGGGCTGGTTGGGGCCCAGTGGAGTAAAGCAGGGAGGGAGTAATGCAAGGAAAACTAGAGGGGGGGATATTAGCAGGAAAACGTTGATAAGTGTTGGAGATTAGTGGAGGCATATCTTGTCCGAGGTATTGTTCCTCCTTGTTTTATCTGTTTGATAAAAATTTTCTGATGGAGAGTAGAGATAAATAGATGCATGGCTTCTTTGTGCCCCCACACATATATTCACCACCCACCCATGGTTGAAGCTTCCCACCCACAACGTGTACAGTTTCCTCAACAGAAATTAAATATTGGCACCACTGAAAATAAAATTTCTGCTGCTGTTGTTTTCATA
This sequence comes from Pachypanchax playfairii, assembly GCA_006937955.1. Taxonomy (NCBI): domain Eukaryota; kingdom Metazoa; phylum Chordata; class Actinopteri; order Cyprinodontiformes; family Aplocheilidae; genus Pachypanchax; species Pachypanchax playfairii. The sequence goes on from SSNP01000088.1 coordinate 226,467, forward strand.
TTGTTAATTATGAATAGTTTTATAATTAGATTAATGGTTAGGTAGAGTTTTAAAATGAACTCTGACCAAAAATAAAGTTTTGATACAAGAGTCTCATTTTTTGCATTTAATGTCATGCAGGAATGCACCGATACCAGTATCAGTGCATCCCTAATGTCATGGCTGGACGTAAAGTTTTTAGACCTGTGCCAGCTTTAGGGTGGAAGAAAGTTCTGTCCATCATTAGGCTGCAGAAGCCCAAAGAATTAAAGAGGCCTTTCCATTAAAAACAGTTTTTCTGAGGTTGCTGTTGAATATTTTAGCTCCACAGGTGTTCTTACCTTCATCGTGGGTGTGAAAACAGGTCAACAACTTCTCTTTCAGTTTTTATCTCTCAAACTACGCAGATTTCTCCAGAGTCCGAACAGCCTGTATCTGTTTCATCACAACTCCTTTGTTCGTTCGTATTCATCAGCTCCCGCAGTTGCAACCACGCCTAGCATGCTGCTGGCTAAAAGCTGTTAGCATAAGATGTAGCAAAGAGGAAGACAAAACGTCTGACGTTGCCATGCGCAGCGGGGTAGGAAACAGTATTCTTTGCTCTCATAGGCTAGTTTGTTAGCCAGCCAGGGTCCAGCTAATTCGAACAGTAGCTACATTTGCATGCTCCAAATTTCCCCAATCTGATTAAAATCTTGGTCGATCGGAATTCCCAAATCCCTGTTTACATGGACACTAACTGAAATGATCTGATCATGCCATGAGTACACATGCACCAAGCACTCAATCAGGTTAAATGAGTTGAGCATGCGCACAGCGAGTTGTCTTTCCGGGGGAAGAAAAAAAAGTAAACAAACTCCGTCCTTTCTGCACGTCTTTCCCGCCCCATCGTGTGCTCGAGCTGACTCACGTTATCCCCAATATGGACCTTCTGCGGGTGATTACCTTTATGTTTGGGTTTTTACTGGTCGCATTAACCAAGCTAGAGGCTGAATACATATTACTACTGCTCCTCCACCACAGGAGAGGAGAGCAGGATGACAGGATGACTGCACCAGCAGACCACTTCTGTTTACTTCCCGCCATGTTTTCTACTTGGGTCTGCGAAAGCGGAAATACGTCACGCTGAAGTTGTACGCATGCGCAGTGGGCTTTTTTCACCCTTTCTTTCCGAATGGGTGTGTACATGCACGTCTATCTGAATGAAGATCGGACAAAACCACCCCTCTCGATCGGAAGTAAATTTCATTCTGATCAGGCTGCATCGGATCAAAACATTCTGATTGACATGTTTACATGATGTACCGGTATTTTTGTTCCGATTGGGCGTTTATTCTGATTAAATGTGCCCATGTAAACGTAGCTAGTAAATATGAACGAGCTGCTGACGAAGCCTAATGGAAGGAGCCGGAACCACCTGAATTTTAACGCAGACAGATTGAAAGGTCTGTTAATAAGTGTTTGTTGACGTTTCTTAGATATACAATGTTTCATATTACTGGTTAATACTTAAGAAATAACCACAAAGTCCTGAAATGTGTATGAAATGAAGTGCCTCTTGAAGTTTTGTTGGTCCAACACGTCCATCTCTGCTACCTGTTAGTTTATCATGTAATCAATGTTAAATCTTTCTGCTTGTGAAGACTCTGAATCTCATCTGTAAGTCCTCATCTTCATGGAGAAAGTGACATAGCAGTCCATCAGGGCACACCCTGAACCACTTGAGGGTTCTGGTGTAACAGTCCATGTCTCTCCTAAACAGCACTGAGTCAAGCACAGACCCCTGGAGACCACACCTGAAGGCTTAGAGTGTCATCATCCATTTAGATGGCAGTAGTCAGCAAAACATGCATATCTATGTTACACTGTAAGTTTGTAAAATGTGGCAACACAAGGACTTCTCTGACACCGTATCCAAGGCTTGGCCTGGTTGGGATGAGCATCCTCTCATATGATTACATATGAGGCAGGAAATTACAAATGAGTTAGAGATTGTGGAGCCAGAGATCATCATTTAGTCTCTGAGACAATAGGAGCAGCAGGGTTGTCCCATCCAGTTAGTAATGACCCTGAAGTCCATGGCTGTGTCCCACACATGGAGTACCTGGTACTTAACAGTCCACACAATCATCTCAGGGCAGAGCAGGTCTCAAGACTGGAAAAGTTAGATGGATCCTCAACTTTTCTCTACAAACTTTAAAGATGCTTCTCCTGGACTTTACACTGGTCCTTTGTTTAAAAAAAAAAAAAAAGTTGGTCCCTTTATTATTGCGATCCAACACAGGTCTTTACTAAATGTTCAGGGAGCTGAGGAAACATGGAAGGGAAAACCAGTTCTAAGGTGGTTTCAGTTCTACATGGACGCCCATTAAAAGACGAATAAAAGAAACATAGTATGAGCAGTGAAGAGATGAAGACCTCAAAAGATAAAAATAAAGTCAGTGGTACATCGATACCCCTGTGTGGACAATGAATCTTTCTTGACAGGATCTTTACTTACATAAAGAATCTGTCAGTGTTGTGTGCTTCTGGTTGCTCCAGTGTAAACCCACCGAAGCTTCTGCATGAATCCAAATTGATCTGACAGATCATGACGGAGGAGAAAAATCAGCCTTCCTACCTGAGCACATGTTTCACAATCTGTAGGAAATTGTTAAATACTCTTCAGACATTTGAGCAGTGCGAATGCAAAGTGGTGATTTTTATAAATAAAATGTACATTTAAATTTTTATAATTACAAATTTGTTTTTTATAGATACATACACGCTGCTTGGTTTTATATTTCAGCAACACCGGGAGGGCGAGATGGACAAAACAGTTATAGATTAGAAGGAAAATGTCTTTCTTTTGTACAAAGACTGCAGGAAAACCTCCACTTCTCAGTGTAAATTTCATCATATATTCACTTTTATCTGAACCAAAATACTGCCACATCTATGTATTTTGAAAACATGCTACTTGGAGGAAAGAGAGAGTTTAATTTTCCTGTATTACAACTTTAGTGTAAAAAATTATGATTTCATCCCACCAACCTTTAAGACTACTTCAAAAACAGGCGCCCCCCCCCATCCCCCGCCCCTGTTAAGGAAACTCAATGAAACCCAAACTGTGGTAGAAAAATGTTGTGGTTCTGTGTTGGGTTTCCTTCAGATCATCTTGTTTCCTGTTTTTGTATTTGTATTTTAGTGTGTTTCTACTCTTTGGTCTGTTTCCTGGCTGGTTTGACTTTGTTTTTTCTCTGTGATCTGGTCACACCTGGAGCTTCTTTCCTAATTACCACACCTGCCTTTTCAGTGGTCATTAGCTCCCAGAGTCTTTAAATAACCTGTTTTTTAAGCTGGACTGTGACACATCTTAGTTGCCTCAGTCCCCAATTAACATATTGGTTTTTCTGATGAAAAGTTTGGTTTCATGCATCACTGTGCTCAACTTGTAGTTTATGTTTTTGGAAACATTTTTGATGCTTAGTTAAAAAACAAGATGTCTTTGATGCCAGCTGCTCTGCCTACTTACACCCTGCATTTGCATCTTTCTTTCACTTTTGATCATAGCTGTAATTTATGGAGGAAACTCAGATACGTAGTAGCGTTATTAAAACTGACTTACGTGTACAAGTTTCAGAACATTTGTGGTTAATACACTTTCTCTTTTGCAGTGATGCTTTGACTTATTTTTGCAAGAAGATGCCAACAAGCATTTTTGTATGTGTTTTAACAACATGGCTGCTCCCACTAAAGACAAATACTTACAAAATCTGCACAATATTGATCAAAAAGTCCCAGATTTAGTTGGAAAATAAATGTTTATTTACGAGAATAAATAAAAAAATAGCTGTAGATTAAATTCATAACTTTTATTTTGACAGCTAGCGTAGTTTTTTGTGTGTATAATTTGGCTTTTTTTTCTCAATTTGATGCAGTTAAAGTACAAATGTTTTGTTTTTTAATTATTTGTCTTTCTGGAATAAAAAAATATGTTAGACAATTATAAAGTTTTAACAGAACTTTCGACAGTGGTTGACTCGTGACCTTAAAATCAATCAGTTGCCTCCTAAGATACGGAAGTCGATTCAGTCTGAGTTCAGAAATCCTTCTCTCTCTCTCTCTCTCTGCCTTTTTCTCTCAGCATTTCATCTCCTCTCTTAGATGGAATTCACAGTGATTTTCTCCTCGTTGCTCTAAATCTCTTGATCACTTTAATTTTTTGCTACGCTGCTTCATCGGTGTCCTGGGAAAGAGAAAGAGGAGGATGAGGAAAAAGCCAAAGGGTGAGAGATGGCAAACGAAGCTGGATGAGAAGTGAGAGAGCTTGGAGAAAAAAAAATGTAAAAAGAGGGTGAGCAGTATAGAGTTGAGGCTTTATCAGTGAGTGCCCTGAGGTATGTGGGGACGCTGCTGAATCCAGAGAGATTAGAAGAAAAATGCAGCACATGGCAGTAAGGGGCTTACGCCACAGCTTGTATTAGTTCAGGTGAAAAGAGTATTGCTTTTACATAAAACTGGACAAATCCAGCCACAATGCATTTCCCGTTGGACCACAATGGGGTCTTCTATCTGTGGACCTTACCTCCTGTCCCCTGAGTTCCCCAAAGCTCCCCTATCTAAACAGGTGTAGAGGTTGAGAGAAGGAGGAGAAAACAGAAGAATATGGGAGGGAGGAGGAGATGCATCACCCACCTTTATTCTCTAAGTTTACAGAGAACTGGGTTATACGATGAGCGGTGCGCTAATTTCTCAGAGGTTCAGTGAGGATTGTATCTATACCTGACATTAACTCATTCACTGCCAAAGACGACTAAAGTTGTCGAAGAAGGATGAGAGAACGAGCGCGTGCACCTTGAGAGTAAATATCACGTCTCTAAAGGACGTACAAGTTGTTTTTACCTGTGTGTGGTTGTGAAACTTCATGTGATCATGATGATGATCCATCAAAGAGGTGCGCGTTTTGGGAAGCCATTATGCGTAACACGGGGTGCAACACAAAGCAGAAAAACTCGTGCAGGTCACACTTCATCAAAGTCTGTGTTGCGGTTGCAAAAGTTTGGATAGAAAGAAATGACGGACCGTCGAGCTCACTGCACATTTCATCTCAGTCAGAGACTTCCATTTTAGCAGACGGGTCCGAGTCATGTGATTTTAGTGAATGTGACCCAGATCTGACGGATGAGCGGTTCCTGTCTAGATCAACCGGGGGTTGTCACTAAAACACATTTATCAGTGTCAAAGACACTTTTCTGCATGACGTGTGTCGTTTCACAAAAAGCTAGTTATCTCCATTTTTTTGTCAGAAAAAGGAGTTTTTGGTGAAATCACATGTTTTCTACAGCAGATTGTGAAAGAATGGAAAAAGCTAAAAACAATGTATTTGTTCCTGATGGAAGTAGAGAATGTACTCTTTGTTTTGATGGTTTTTATAGTCATAAAGCACAATATTCTGCGGCTCTTCAGAAACAGTAAAAATGCTCAAAAATGCAGGCAGAGGAGGGCTTTTCTGTTCAGAAAACAGCTGGCAGCCAACGAGTTAAAAATCCTCACATTTGTCACAGCATTCATCACATGCATCACATGTCTGTAAAGTGTCATTTCACTGTCTTGAAGTGAAAAAGATGTTCAAAGTTAACATTCTTATAAATAAGGCTGTGTAATAATGGCTGCACTCCTCCTCATTTGATCTCATTCAAGCCACCGTGCACACGGTCAGCATAAAATATGAATGTTGTTCCAATGGGTGAGAGCAGATATCTCACATTTGCGGTGGATCCCTGGACACAACGTTATTGGGCCCTGGCATGGCCCTGCGAAGACAGTGTTGAGGAGCTGGGCCTGGGAGCCTGTAGCAGCCCCATAGACATAGGCCCTGTCTCAATACCCACAGTGCACCCTTTGGTCTTCCATGAAGTGCACTTAGCAGAAGTGCGCATAAGGATTCGAAGTGCGTAGTGAACAAGTACGCACATATTAGCAGTATTGGGACAGTGAGCGTTACGTGCCACAGCGTTCTTTCTCCATGACAACCAAAATGGCAGTGCCAGTTGCTGTTTGCACTATTTTGATATTAGAAATTATTTTAAAACTCCAATAAACATTTAATTTGAGGAGAATGAAGCGCAGGAACCAAATGAGGTGTATAAGACAGAATACGTGATTAAACTCTAACCCCCAAATTCCACTACGTGCGCTCCGCTCCAGCACGAACGCTGGATCAAAAACTGTCCCATTGTAGTCAATCGCAGCGATTCCACTGCCTCCACAGTGCACCGCACTGCCGTTCTGCCATCCAGCGAGAATAGGATCGATTCTATTTTTGCCGGACGCCGGAGCAAGTCCGCAGTCAATGTACAGAAATCACACCGCCCCAACAGGATCGGGAACAAGCACAACTTCCGTTTTATCAAAATAAATTGATAAACAAACACATTTTTTTGTTTCATACGCATAGGTTTTTTAATCTAACAACTATTATATGTATACATGTATGTTTCCAAACATTTATGTGTGTTTACACATGACTTGAACACTGTATAATTCAAAAATATATTATTTTGAAAGCCATTTTATCAATCCCATGGTTTTGTGTAATAAACACTAGCGAGTGACAGCTGAAGATGAACGAGGAGCAGCTGATCCTTGAAGTGGAAAAGTACAAGATTCTTTATGACACCACACATCCGTTTACAAGGATGTCAATAAATCAAATCCTGCGCATGCTTATTTGCACACCTCTGGTCTTCACACCGTAGCGTAGCCGATGTAGAGCAGATGCAGTGTAATATGAGGTCGGAAGCGAGCAGAGGACCGGAGCAGAGCGCACGTAGTGGAATTTGGGGGTTAGTGTATCATGTCCGAAAATACACGTCAGTACCGTTATTAATTAATTATGTTTTTCATCAGATATGTGACACATCTTTCCAACAGAAAATCAATCGATTGCACATCTAGACAATAAAATAAAATATTGATTATTTGGATTCCACACTTGAGAAAACATTTTTTGGTCCGGATGGTTCAGCCATTTCTCCACCTTCTTCTTCTTCCGTCAAAATTCACATACAGCAATGCATTGTGGGAAATACCCTTCGCTGAAGTCTGCACTTGACGCGGGCTTCGGCGAAGTGCGGATCAAGGGTTCGAAAGGGGCGGAGCCAAGGGCACGACTCTCCACTCTGGAGAAACGGGATGCACTACGCACTCGCGCCCCTCGTCGGTAATGCGCATTTGAAGGGCACAAGTGCGGGTATTGGGACAGGGCTATACTGTACCCACAAATGCAGAAAGACATACACACTCACAACATTGGAGTTTTACTTTGTGGTGTTGTTGTTTCTCCTTCACCCCTCTCAGTTCTCAGAAGTAGAGAACAATGATGTTGCTGCCTTTTTTGCACATGAACACTTTTGCAATATGCATTGAACATTAACGAAAAATCCCATAAGCATTGGTGACCTGTCCAGATTATACCCCACCTCAGTGTTCTGCCTTTACTCAGCTTTTAAAGTTGACATAAGACATCAAGAAAAAAAAAAACTTCCAAGCCCAGGAAAAGCAAATAAAAAAACACGATACTAATATGTTAGCTCCTCATTTCCATCAAGTCTTTTCTTGAGTTCAAATTTCAGATAGATTTTGTTTAATCTGCAAAACTATGAAAGTTAAACTTCAGGGGAAAGAGACTGTACAGAGATGGAGTTGATGTTATGGAAAGATTTTAATGAACTGATTTAGCTGAAAGTTGTGCCTTTCTTTTAGTCAGCAGAAGGTCAATGCTCCTCCTCAATTATATTAATTTGGACTTTTATGTGGATCTATTAATCTTCTGTTCTTGCATTTATCAAGAAAAGGTTTTAACTTGAAATTAAGGTCGAGGTGAGTTTGGTCTGCACACTTCTTAATCTTTCACCTCGTGTACAGTAAGCCGAGGTAACAATGGTACCTTAAATGCTCACTCTGTATTCACATCATCAAGTTAAAGATCCAAAGCAGCTCCAGTGCCTCTCCTGTCCTTACCATTATTGGCTGAACAATACCTCCAAAAAGCTAAGTTGGTCAAAAAAGAAGCAGGTATCGTATCTTTAACTGTGCTTAACATCAATTTGTGACACGTTTAATCAATTTGGACCCGCTTCCTCTTTCTTGATGTCTCATCATCATTGTCATTCGTTAAATAAAGAGCGGCGGCTGTTTGAATGAGCTGGGGCTCATCACGATATGGTACAGGTTAAGTAGGAGGAGCATGTTTTAGGATGGTGCCCTGCCGCTCCCCCTCGTTCTGAAACACTTAGCTGGTGATTAGCATAAGCTGATAGTGCTATCAGGAGCATGCCATTGTGGTGACCCTGAAGCTGCCTCCCTCGCTTCCTCCTTCATCACCACCACCACCCATCGTACCCCACTCTCTCCCCCCTCCACCACCTCCTGCTTTACTTCCTCTGAGAAGTCTTATCTGGGATGTACAGGGTCTCTTTAGCCTCCTGGGGAGACAAAGGGGGGGGGCAGAGGTGGGTACTGTAGAGAAGGAGGATGGGGAAGGAAGGTGGTGGTGGAGAGGGAGGGGGGGCCCCTATTGCTGAATATTGTGTCTTTGAATGTGTCCTCTAATGTTTCTGCGCCTTTTGAATAATAATGTTAGATACTAAACTTTTCAAGCAGCAGTTAAAGAATGTCAAATACAAACAAACCAGCCAACTTGGAGATGAGTTGGCAAGATTTTTTAGAAGGTTTCAGACTTTTTTGACAAGATGAAAAGATCCATCCATCCATCCATCCATCCATCCATCCATCCATCCATCCGAGGGCTATAGTCCTTCCAGCATGTCCTAGGTCTTCCCAGAGGCCTCCTCCCATTGGGACATGCCCAGGAGGCGTCCGAGACAGATGTCTGAGCCACCTCAGCTGGCTCCTGTCGAAGTGGAGGAGCAGTGGTTCTACTCTGTGCTTTTGGAGCCAATGTGCATCAATTGTTGCCTCTTTCTTTTATATTAACGGATGTAATGTTGCTATGCCTGGAAACATGCAACTGTTTTGCAATAGCTTTGTTTTTCATGTCTTATTATGGATGATAAAGACAAAGCACATGCATTGGAATACATTAGCCTAAACAATATAATAGTATTTGGGACAAAATGCGAATCAGCCTTTGCACCTCACAGATATGTGTTGTTTAGTTGTCAGCCTATGGCCGAGTGGTGCACCATTCAGAGATTTCTTTCTTTTTGACCCAAAATTTCAACTTTGACAGCGAACCATGGGTTTGTCACTCCCTTCATCTGAAAGTTTGAAAAGTCTTTGTAGATATTTAAATTCTGCACAAATTTGATTCACCTACATTTCAGAGCTTTTTATGTGTATTTGAGAGGCGACTGTCAACACCTCAGTGAGACTCATCTGTTTCATAAAAAGTGTGATGAAATCATGACACAATGTGTAAACAGCTTGAATATGGCAACACATTTCTTGAAGGTAAGCAATTTTCATGCCCGTTAAGAGCTTAGCATCAACGCAGCACTATTCATATCAGTTTACCATTATGATGCAAATGATAACAGCGGTGCTTGGCTTCTTCTCTCTTTTCTTATGCACTTTTCCTGTGAACAACGTGGCACATCACAGTGCAGCTGCACACCTACATTATAGCACACAGACATGATAAAATTTGCCCAGCTCCATTGCTTATCCCCTTTGTTTGAGCTGATTGGATCTGTGGTGATCACATGTTTACCCAGAGCACTATCTCTTTGAGAAACCTCCGTCACGGGTAGTGGAGAGTAACGATTGTCTCTTTTTTGTTTTCCTTTTATTTTTGAGACGGCCACGCACGCACAGTCTTTATGTATGTATGCTAATAGGCTGGCTAACACGGTTTCACACTGTTTGTTTTTGAAAATGATGCAACTTGCCAGACATCCGCATTTTTTTTTCTTTTTTTAAAATTTTGCTGATGTTCACATTTCCAACCCCTCTTTATTTTTCAGGGCAGGCATTTTGGGGGAGCGAATAAGGGAGAAGAGGGAGGAGAGAAAGAGAGGCAAAGGAGGCGTGTGTTCAAAATCCACAAAGGTTTTGTAATAAATGCATCAAGAACAATAAAAACAAAAACATTAAAGGGAGAAAAGACGTGTTTCTGTGTTAAACAATTAGTGCTGCAGCATTAGAGCTGATCAGGGGGAGACAAAAGCTCAGCAGCAGCAGGGGTTTACCCCAGACACAAAGACTCATAGACTGATGCTCAGCCAAGTTGCAATACCACACTGGCTTCCTCTAAAGTTGTATGGAATCACATCCACAATATCACCATGAAGCAGAGAACTGTAATTAGAACATTTTCTCTCATCAGTTTACATAATATTCACTCAAAGGTAAGTTATCAACAATTTTTAGACTATGTTTATAACTAGAAGTTCCAGGGATGCTCTAAATCTGAGGGTTCCTAAACTTTTTAGCTTCTGACCCCTAAATTAACCTTGGTAAATACTTGCAATCCCAAATGTCCATGATTAAATGATAGAACATGGCCAAAACACACTTTTAATGAACATGAGTCAATAACATTATACAGTATATTTCTAGTTTTGTTTGATTTCTGGATCAACACTGAACCCCATCTTTCTTTTGTGACCCATGGGGTCCACAGCTCACTACAGCTGTCAATGCAGAGCTTTAAGGGGCCTTTCTTTATTGTGTCTCTGAGAAACAGTTAACTGCAAACATTTCAAGTCACTGTGAGCTGACTGTACCACAGATTAAGTTACACAGATAGGACACTCTAATTGAAAACAATGGTAACTGGTCTGGTGCAATGCATTGTGGGTAACTATGTGTCACTTTCTTCTCCTAGCACTGGAACGCTGTATAATATCGTTATGCCGACGTGGACAGTTTTCAAAGTATTACGAGTGTTTGGATCTTGGTTTTTATACACGGATTAGTTCAGCATGTTTATTGGTCTAAATAAATATGTTTAGCTAAATTCTGCATCCATTTTTGTGGCTGGTGATGAAGCTTTGTAAACTGGTGTTTATCCAATCTGCTACATGACCATAGCTTTGTAGCTAGTTCCTCGTCATATTATAAGTAGTTAATATGTGGATATATGCATAAAAGTGGATCTTTAATCTGTTTTAGGAGAACTACAGATGATTTCTTCATTGAAAAATTGTCAAAGGTAAGAACTTTGTGCATTTCTTGATGGTAAAGATGTGTTTGGCTTTTTTTAGTGGTAAAGATGTGTGTGTTTTTCTCCCGAATGGAGTCACAAAAGCTTGAGTTACTGTGATTGGCTAAAGACAAATCATCAAAGGCAGACACTTGCTGGCTCATCCTCCAATCAGATTAAAATATTATATCAAATGCCCCTCCTTTTTATAGACGGTTTCAAATGGAGCGGTTCCAGATGTATGTGTGTGTCCGAATCAAGAAGAGGCGGGGCTACACATAGATCTGGCAGAGCCAGGTTAGCAATAAATAAAAATATCCACAGAAACTCAGTCTAATCTCGTTATTCCTATAGCTGTGTGTGCAAGACACTGCAAGCATTGCAGTGAATGCTGTTACAGGAAGTAGGAACAATAGCAGTTTAAAACATTCATATTGCCTCTAAAGTAAGACAATGACTTTTTGCATTGTTTATGATCTTTCTTGCCATATGGCAAAGATTTATTTCAATAATTCTAACAGTGTGTTACATATTTTCTGTTTCAATGAAAAGCTAAAGACCCGAGTTCTTGTCTCTGAATAAATACCGTTACCTTTAGGGTCCATAACTTTACCCACCTTCCACATTCCTAAAGAATTGGGACAATCATCTCTTGACTGGAATATATAGAACTTAGGGATAAGTGGCGTCTCGGACTAGGGGACCAGACAGTGGCAGATGTTTATTTTCCTAGGCAGTTGAAATTTGTGCTTGTTAATGTGTTCTAACTAGAGGTGTAAAATAAAATGCTTGTTCATTAATAGGGTCAAAAGCTTGCTGACTCATTGAAGAGCTGCCCAGTGATTTAATTAAACCTGTACAATTTTTACAATAGCTCCAAACCAGAGAAATTAAAGCATGTTAGTCATAAATCTCCTTCAGCCTGTGTGGTCACTCTCTCCTTTCAGCTCCTATTTACTGTGAATGTGTCTAAGACTTTGTGTTTGTGTGTGTGTGAGAGAGTAGAACCCCCTCCGATGGCGTCTACTCTGTACATCCGACTCAATGGCTCCACTGTTCATATGTGTGTGTGTGTCTGCATGTGGGTGTATGACTATGGCACTTAACCCTTTGACCGGTTGAGGAATGAGCTCCACAGAAATGGCCGCTGAGCCAGTCACCTCCGCCCCACCACGGTGTGTGTTACCACCCCAAGAGAGGCCAACAAGCACGTACACACACACGACGGACACACAAACATTTCTCCAAGACAGAGGTGGTGATGGCGCACAGCCTGATGTTTAGACTCTGTGTCTTTGTTCTTTCCTGATGGTCTACCTGCATATGAGGGAGGAAGTCTCTGCTGTTTCCACTTTAAAGCCAGGAAGTGTTTGATTTCCTCAGTTTCCTCAGCTAAAAGCCTATTTCATCTTTCTCTGCCAACCACCAATTCACAAAACACTATTATTCACCTTCCTCCTTATGCTGTTTGACTGAGCATGATTGTCACACCCTGGTTGCACATATACAACAGAAACACCTGCTGAAACCTCACATGTAACAGATGAATCCAAACATGGATGTCATGTGCTTTAAGGGTCATGCAGGTGTATGGAAACTATTGTTATAAACAAAAGCAGGTGATCTTTTTAAACAATTGTTTCAGTATAAGACATTTTTGCATCTAAGGCCTTCCTTCCCTCTGAATGACAACCTCACTATCCTAACACTACTACAGTCTTAGTACTTGCCAAAAAGTTTTTAGCCTGCTATGTTTTAGGACATTCTCCTTCAACTTAACCCTGTTATGTATGTTAACAGCCAGTTCCCATAATTATCCTACCATATTTGCCCACAATCACACAATGCCCCAGACTCTAAAAATCACCCAACTTTTTTGAAGAGTGCCACAGCATTCTAAAAGCTCTAACCATGGTAATATTACAGTGTTTGATGAAGTCATAGTTTGGATAGGAGGACAGTCTTGCTTTAGATTCCAGATGATCAATCCATTCCAGTCGCTTTTTATCATGGATACAGTGCCACCATGTTCCACCCTTGCTCCACTCAGGACCTTGTTACTCTGCTACACAATAATAAACCATCATGACCCCACTAAGGAATGTTTGTTCATGCTCAAAACCATCATCAACCTATGACCCTATATTACAAGTTTATGTGACCCCACTGCTTTCTTAAAGCTAGAGTTGGTAATGTTCGAGAGCTAGCAAGATTTAAAACTAGCAGCTCCTCTAAACCCCTCCCCCTTCCCACCATGGACTTGCTTCAAGCC
>SSNP01000088.1:239876-263357 GCA_006937955.1 Pachypanchax playfairii
CCCCCCCCCCCCCCCCCCCCCCCTAAACTTGGAACTCGCATCTGCCGGCAGAACTCAGCAGGGTACTCAGCTTTACCAATGTTGACTCTCGTTTGTCCTCTCGTTTTATCCAGAGCTTTTCTCGTAGCAGCTTTTTCTGCCTCTGACTTTCTGGCAGTTTAGCCAAGTAGCGAGGAGAGAGAGGGCGTGATAGAAGGGGTGCAGGCAAGGTATCTGATTGGTTCCTCTCCTCTTCTTTGGAAATGACCAATCACCGCCATCCGGTGCGGATGACCGTGGTTGGTCAGAGTTATTGTAGGCTTGCAAGTCTCAGAGAGGTCTGATTTTTTTCACTCCTTTTTATGAATACACAATGCATTGACTGGTCTCAGTATGGAAGGACCTTTTCACCCAGTATAAAAAAAAGTGTTTCTGAACAGGATTACCAATTATAACTTTAATACATGCCCGAAGACCTTGCAAAGATCATCCATTCTGGTTGATTTTTTAACTTTGCAGCAGGATCTGTATCCAATGTGAAGCGCTTTGGAGGTTTAACCAGAATTTGTCTAAGAAACATGTCATAAGCACTTTAAACCTGAGTTTTGTGAATGATTAATTTCACATAACTAATTATGACTGAATATTTTATCTTTTATGCTCATATTTTTGTCACGTATATATGAGCTAAAGAAGACTGATTGCTAAATACTGAACATATTTATTTTCCTGCTGGTTACCAGCATTTGATTACCTGGTTTGACCACATTTACATTTCAAAAAGAAAGTATGTTATGGGATATGAACTAATTGGGTGACAGACTTCCTCTTCTAACACCCTGAAACAACTTTCCATTAACTTTTAGCTGCTTATGGATCCCTGGTGTTAACCCTTCTGTCAAACTTAAAACCTCATAAGGTCACAGGATTGACACCTCAACAGGCAGACCGCCCTAAAACCCACGACACCTGATGGGTATTTATCGTCCAGTCCAGGTCAATGAGCTGCCAGACATCTGAGCCCAGTGTTGTATATGTTTTTGTGTAAACTGATATATGTGTTTCACGATGCTCGAGACAGCCAGTAAAGACTTTGTCACTCAGATAAGATGTTAAAAACGAGCCGGTCACCTGAGACGGGTCAGCTAATGTTGGACTCAATTACACTGCAGCACTGGCCTCATAAAGCAGGTCTGTGCTTGAATGCTATAATTTGCAAAGAAATCAGACCTAACGGTAGCAATTAAGAACAATAAGTTGGTATGAATCCAGACATCTAACATATAGAAATATTAAATAAAGTCAATTTCTGACTAATGACAATAATGCTCATAAAATAACCTCAACGTTAGCCTTGAACTTACTTTTGACAAAAGTCTCCTCATGTGAGTTGGAAAAACATTTTCTTATTCTTCTGCTTCTGGTGATCAGCCATCAGAGAAGATGCTCATAAATAGAGGAGAAAAATAAAACTTGGATTAAACTATTTTTTAATAAAAGAGGCAATAAATTAGTTAATCTTAAACAGATATTCATTTAAAGAGGCCCTTCTATTAAAAACGTTTTTTCTGAGGTTTCTGTTGAATATTTTATCTCCACAGGTGTTCTTACCTTCATAGTGGGTGTGAAAACAGGTCAACAACTTCTCTTTCAGTTTTTATCTCTCAAACTACACAGGTGGCGATAACACTCGAATTCTCCCGAGTCTGAACGGCCTGTATCTGTTTCATCACAACTCCTTTGTTTGTTAGTATTCGGCAGCTCCACGCCTAGCATGCTGCTGGCTAAAAGCTGTTAGCATAACCTAACAAACAGGAAGACACGACGTCTGATGTTACCATGCGCAGCGGGGCAGAAAACAGTATACCTTACTCTCATAGGCTAGTTTGTTAGCCAATCAGAGTACAGAAAATTTGAATAAGATTATGAACAAGCTGCTGATGAAGCAGCCTGACGGAAGGAGCCGGAACCACCCGAATTTTAACGCAGACAGATTGAAAGGTCTGTTAACAAGTGTTTGTTGACGTTTCTTAGATACAAAATGTTTCATATTACTGGTTAATATTTAAGAAATAACCACAAAGTCCTGAAATTTATATGAAATGGCCTCTTATATTATATTATATTATATTATATTATATTATATTATATTATATTATATTATATTATATTATATTATATTATATTATATTATATTATATTATATTATATTATATTATCACAAGCTGCTAACCAATGGCATGAGGTCTTTGTGAAAAATGTTACCATGAATTGTTGGAGCCCTCTGTCAGCTAACAAAATATCTCATGAAACTCAAGGCAGATTTTAATATAATTCTAAAACTGATGAACTTTTTAAGTCAATCCAAGATAGTCATCATTACCAGCTGTGTTAAAAATTTAGCATGACAGAAATCAAGGCTCATCCAGGTCTTCTGTCATTTAACAGCAGATCATGAAGGTCCCCAATGAAACTGCGTTCTTACAGGTGGAACTTGTTACAGTTCTGGTAATCTCATCATCTGGTTAGAGGAACTTCTGAATGTCTTCATTAGCACTAACTCAACCATATTCCCCTTTTCATCGGTGATGTCTTTACCATGAACATGAATTGTGCAAGTTTCCTGTTCCAATTTATCTAAAAGTATTATAAAGCTACTCCAACTTCTGATCGCGTCATATGCTGATGACACTATTATTGCACAGATATTTCTCATCCTAATGAAATCTGCTCTGAGTCACACTGATGGAACACTGTTAACTTTGATCTCACAATTAAGTCCCCGTGAACAGCTAATAAAGCATAATCTGCTCTGTATCTGCTTGTCTGCACCAGAGGCACAGAAAGCACGTCTTCGCTCCGACTCCTGACTGACACTTTTTCGCTCTCAGCTGAAACACTGACTTATTCTATCACGCCCCAGATAATACAATCAAGTATTAGGGAGTTATAAATCAAACGGGATCTGCATCAGTGGAGTGGCAGATGCCTGTGGGGCTTCTAGTTATTCAGGTCTCTTTTTCTTTTTTTTTTTCATCCATCTTTCTTTACTTTTGCTGACATCCATAAACTGGGTTTGAAAATCTAGACCTGGATTTTGTTTTCCTCATCAGGAAATTGTTTCTGAGGTTATTCGGAAACATTTAAACTGTTCAATCTCGTTGACGTCACTTCTTTTGATAACCTTTTTATACATTTGGCTTTAATGCCTCTACACCACGATCAGACTTAATAATGGGCCAAAACTGTGAGATTTTTGCTCTATGATAAGACCAATCAAAGGAAAATTGCAGGCTTTTAAATTTGGGATCTGTTTCCTCCCCCTCTGAAAAAAGGCAGACGGTAGCAGTTTGCTGTTGCAGAATTGATAAGGAATGTTTTCCACATGAGTTAGTTACTGATTGTAGCAGTATTTGTCTCTCTCATCTTAAATCACAGTAATGGATATGAGCCAAATCTGTTAATCTTGTGCATTTCTATGTTTTTTTTTCCATATAAAACACAGTCGAGAGGTGCAAACCTCTGAGGTATGCTTATTTTTTCTGCATCAAACGCTTTCAAAAAGCTATCAAGGCTGTAATCAGGAAGGTCTTTGTCATCAAGAGAGCAGCTTTACCATGTTACCACAGGAACACCACAGTTGTCTTGTTGATGAGGTTAAAAGGTAACACTTCAATCAGGTCCTCATTGTACACTTCAGTCACAAAAACAACACGACTTTCTCTGCTACTGAACTTCACACTTTTCATCTTTCACCTGTTGATTCGATTGGAGGAAACACTTAAAAGTCAGAGAGACGTAACACAAACATCCCGGTTGTTTTCATGGAAACAGTTTGTGTTTTTGGAGGAAGAGAAGAAGATAAATGAGGAAATATACATGTGGAGGGGCTGACTGACTCTTCTTCATGGTTTTAGATCTGAGTTTCAGAATGGTGATGGAACTACAGCTTCAGATTATAAACAAACACATAATTAGAAATCTCAGTGTGTTTGTGCTCGAGTTGGTTTTAGGCTTTTGTTAGTTTGGATTTGTGTTACATTTTTGATTAATTATGCACAGTTTAAGCAGATTGTAAACATTTGAGATAAAATGTTGACATAAACAAAAATAAATGAATGAAACTAATAATTACCTACCTTTTTATTTAAATTCCATGTGTGCAACCTTCTGGGTCGGCTCAGATGTCTTCTAATTATCAACTTTATTCTGAAGGAATTTTCTGGACTTTGGCACCACAAACATTGGGATATCGTTACATTTTTACACTTTTTGTGAACAAACTTTTTCCGATTTGGATTATCTGGTCATGAAATAAAATGAGTGACAAAAAAGGTATTTTTAATGTGCCTAAAATCTAAAAACTTGATCTGTTTCAGGTTTGTAGGGAGGGGGTGCGGGGGCTAGTGCCTGGTGAGAGGAGGGGTTACACCTGGGACAGGTTGCCAGTCCATCATAAGTCCATTCACACACACACACCAGGAGCTAATTAAAGTAGTATGCATGTTTTTAGTATGTGGTAGGAAACCCATGCTTTTGCTGAACATGCAAACTCCTGCAGGAGGGTCTCAATAGGGAGGTGAACCCAAGACCTTCTTGTCAGAAAGCAACAGCGCTACTTAACAGCACATCTAAGTCAAATATTTTTTGTAAAATTGCCCAAAACTCGCATGTGAATGCAGCATGAGTTCAATGGGATTTATGAAAAATAAAATAGGGAAAGGTCATATAGAGAGTTTATTTTAACTAGAAACCGTGTATATGTGGTAAAATATTTAACTACTTCTAATAAAGATACAAATTCATTTTCTTTTTTGTTTGCACTTCATGTTTTTGTCTATTTCTTCTTACAGAACTTTATTTCCAGTTATTCCGAATCATCTTTAAATGTCACATCTTGAAACTAACAAAAAGTCTGAACTGGCATGTTGGACGTTTGATGATGTGACAAACATTTTCAGAGGCTTTTTGGGAGAATATTCATCAGCATCTTTGAAAAACAACAGCGTTAAAAAAAGAAGTATTCAAAGTTGGCAAATTTTGTGTGAGCAGCAGTTCTCAAAGTTTCAACTGCTTAACGCACCAATTCTCTCCTAAAATCAGAAACTCTGGGTTTTATTCTGCTTATTCTTAAACAATAACCTTTCATCAGATGTGTTGACTGCATCAGAATTTATTCAGCCTGGAAGCGACTCCTCTATCTCCTTTCGCCTGCGGATCTCTGCTCCTCTTTATCAATTCTTTTTTTTTTTTATTTAAACATCAGCTTTTCAAAAGCCGTTTGGGATGAGATGTGAAAGGAGGGCAGTTTGAATTTTCTAAAAGTTCCTTTTTAAAGATGGGCCTAAAGCATCATCTGCAATTACATTACTCAAATATGTTTGCATATTCAGAGTTTTTTTTAAAGACCTGCTGGATATGGCTTAATTTAAACAGCCTCGTAGCTCTACAACAATGTGCTGGAGAGAGATACCTTATTAGCCTTATTATCATTATTCCTCCCGATCAGTCTCCAATACCAGATTGTTGTCCTTCACCTAACTCTCCTCTTTATCGTGTGTGCACAGACGAAACACACTCTGCAGACGCCCGTGGCCCTTTGCTTGGAAACAAAGTTGTGAGAATAAAACTGCGATGCCAGGCCCAACTGAGGGAGCGGGCTGAGTTCTGATGGATGTGTCGGCATGTCAACCGGAAGGCAGAGATGTGTGGAATTAATTAGGCCAGGTGATGGAGGGAGAGGAGCAGAGCTGCAGCCAGCTTCAGTTTACTGGAAACCTGTGGTGCTTTTTAAAAACGCCTTGATCTCACTGATCACATGGCCAAAGGCTACTTCATTAAAAACTAACAAATGGTGCAGTAACACCCTGATGGTGCGTGTGTATTAGTGGAACCCAGAGGAAACAGGCCCAGCGTTCAACACTCAGGTGAAGCAGGCAGGTGATTTAAAGCTCCTAACAGAGACATGGTGGATCCATGTGTGTTCATGTGTGTGTGTTTGTTCAGAATAAAGGTAACCATGGAGGCCAGCCTTGAGCTTTAAAGACGGGCGCTTTGATCAGAACGGCTGGCTCACCTTCATCTTCTCCAGGACGTTCTCACTGGATGCTGATGATGCTCCGCACTGGTTTCTGTGTGGAGACACAAAAGATGGACGGGACAGTGTAATGGAAAACCTGAGTGTGGGTTCTGCAATCCAAACCCCCTCAGCTTCCAGGTTTCAGGGATTTTACAGAACATACATGGAATTCTCTGCACCACAATGATCTTAAAGCTTTGAATCATTCTGTACACAAGTGATCAGACCTGATAAACAATAATTAATATCTCATTGATCCCCTTGGATGAATTATTCCTCTGTGGGCTTTAGAAAGTTATTATTATTTTCTTTTTTCTACCATATTTAGTTTTCTCAGGATCTATAAATACAAGAATTAATGGAATCAACTGATTATTCTTAATAAGTCGTTGAACAAGAAACATTTCCATAAAACCCTTCATCATATTATTATCTATGTTGAATAATTTCCCTGTTTAGGGAGACATTTTCCATGTGAAGTCTGTGGCCCAGAACTTTGACTTGGTTAAAGAACATACTGTAAACATTAGGTGAATTTTCATTTTGCTATATTTTGAAGGGAAGTGTAATTTTTAACCTTATTGTATTTGAGGGCTATAAAAAATGTAAAAACACCAATTTAAACACGACACTGGAGCTCATGAATGATGAAAACTGTATTTCTCTAAGGATTATAGATAATTTTGATTCTGTAAGTAACTTCTTATTATTTTAATTCTCTAAAGTAACTGAATGTAGAATATTTTACATCCTGCTTTTAGTTTTACTTCAGTCCATGAAGCCTTCTGATTGGTTCCTTTGAAATAACGACTGACACACCTGCTTCCTGTAACCTGTAAAATGATGACAGTCTTCCTCCTTCAGAGTGCTGGAGCCCCTCTGCTGTGTTTGTGAATGACTTTGTGACGACCTCTGTTGCAAATGTTTCACCCCCCCACTCCTTCATTCTCAGAAAATGGAAATGACTTAGCCCCTATCGGCGTTTCCCTGGCAACCATCTGAGTCTCCCATCTCGCGGTGGAGAAATGAGTTCTGAACAGGCTCAAGAGAGGCAGGGATTAAACATGATCCTGCGGATGGACTGTCAATCAAAGCCACAACTCTCTCCAGCCTCCTTCTGTTCAACCAGAAACATCTGAAACTCAGAAGGTGCTGCTTGTTCAGAAGCATCCAAGGAAACGTAACAGTTTAAAGGTGATTATTTTTTTGAAAACCCTCACAGAGGAGAAATCTTTGGTTTTTGTTCAGCTGCAGCAGATTTAGTGGTTGTTATATTCCTGTGCCAAGAGGCGATGGATTAATTTAATTAGCTCGATGAAGATTAATGACAACGCACAGGCCTGCTGTAGATAAGGCCACACTGTTTAAAGGGATGTGCTACTGTACATTCAAACAGGAATGTGTCTCTAATCTGGGAACCTCTGAGATTGAAGGGAATTCTTGATCAAATTAGAGGCTTATGCCCCAAATTTTACAGGATAAAGATTGTATTTATCTCCTTAAACTGAAATAAATGTGGAAATTGATTTATACTGAAATTTATTAGTAAAATATGGGGAAGAATCTGTACGTGTCGAGAAGATGAGGACGGTTTATTTTAGTGCTGCTCAGTTTTTCTTTATTCATTTTATATTTTTTAAACATTAGTGGTCCAGATACAGAGAAATGGTGGCTGCTGCATATTGCAGAACATATTGCTGCATCAAGCAACATTTCTCAATGAGTTTGTGTTTCTTTGGACTGAGTTTTTTTTATAAAGTACCCTTGTGTCCAATTTATCTCTGAGGATATTCAGCATTAGAGACAATTTTTGTTATTATTAAAATGTGTTGCTTAATTTTGTTGAATTTAGACGTTTTTGGTGTTTTGAAACTATATTTTAATTTAGATTGAAACATAAAAAGCTATCCATGAATAGATGTAAACTTTTTGAAACTTCAGGACTTTCATAGTATTAGATCATTTAACAGAAGTGTGAGTTTAATATGTCATGGGGTTTTATATTCTTTTGTATTTAATGTGCATTCAAAATCATTTGTATGTCTTATCAGTGCTCCATTAAGTTGATGGAATTATGCCTCTAAATTTCTACCCGTTCAACATATTTTTAATCTTGTTGTTGTTTATTCTGGTTGTTTTGTTTTTTTCCCAGCCCTCCATTCGCCCGATCTGACCTCTCGGTGGTGGAGATGAGAACAGAGTTCACAAGCTGAAAATAAGGCGAGTTTATTCCCTGGAAATCCCAGCATGCTCCTGGAGGAGTATAATCACGTTACAGTAACGCATTACTGGTGCCAAGGCTGCGGGAGGGCGGGGACGGCTGGAGTTGGGGGGGGGAGGGGGGACCCCGTGCAATTCGATCTTTGCCCCTTTGACATACATTTATAGGAGGGGATATGGAGAACCCGATATCCAGGGACTAATACACCCCTCCAAAGGCTTTCGGGACACTTTAGCTCGGCTCGGCTCGGCCCTGCAGCGCCAGAGAGTCGCGAGGAGGGGTGTAAACGTTAAATGTTGGCTATTTGTTCCGTGGATTGTGAAGAAAATCAACCAAGTCTTTCATTCATTCTTCCATCCCCTCCCTCTTTTCCTCCTCCCCATCTCTCCTCTTCTGTTTTCTTACCACAGCCCCAAACAGTCATCGACTAAAGCGGCTTATGGAGCCTCCTAATAACGAATTAAAAGCAACAGAGACGTTCAGAGAGTGAAAAGAGGAAGAGAAGGGGAAATATTTAGGAACTGCTGAGACTGTGCAGACACAAAGGGTCCTGATGCAGCGGAATAGAAGGTTATCAGCTATCGTTGCGGTTCCTTATCTGTGGATAAATATTTGTATATCATAGCTTTGCAAAACCCCGCTGTGATTGTTGCGCAGGTGATCTACATGGAGATAAGTACCGTCTTCTGCAGCGGAGCGGTGCGGCTGCAGCGTGGGGGGTCCAGAAAAGCCACTTTCAATTATGAGGTTAAAAGACTGTGTGTGTGTTTTAATAAACGACTGCTCATTAAAGAGGGAGTGCATTCCCCTGCAGATAACAGGCAGGTTGCATTGTGCTGATCTCTCGTGGGAGGACCCCTGAATGGATGTTTGCCCCCTCCACTCCCAACTCCCCAGCCTTGCATCTCATTAAAGCTCATCTCCACATCTATATCTTCCATATCAGGGCATCGCAGCCTCCCATCAGCCTCCGCACGGCCCGTTTCTGCAACAAACCAAAAGATGAAGGTTTTCTTTCACCCGCTGATTTAAATCGGGGCTATTTTGGAGACCCTAAATCTGGCTGTTTCTCAAACCCTCCCTGGGCTCGCAGTGGCCAGCCAGACCAGTTCAGGATTATTCTGCTCAGCCAGAAAAGAGGAGGAGGAGGAGGAGGAGAGGTGGGAGGAAAGGAAGGAGGTGGGGGGCTTTTCCTGGATACCCAGCCGTCTGACCGAGTGTCCATCCTCAGTTTGTTTGACATGGCAGCGTCCCTGGGTATAAAACCGATAAACATCTGGCGGCGCTGCCAGGACATTATAAAATGAGGGATTGTGGGGAGGAGGAGGAAGAGTCTGCAAAACCATAACGAGAAGAAAGATGGGCAGAGAGGAAGCGAGGGGGAGACACAGAGAGATGCTGATCAGCTAATTACAGCTGCAAATAAAATGCAAATTTATCCTGGCACAGTGAGCACGGCCGAGTTTAAACACAGCGCCATCCAAAAACTCCGAGCTGCAGTGGCTCTGCGCCAATGAGCACTTCCAAACAAAGCCTGATTATCCAATAATAATAACTCTCCTTATTATTAGTACTTTTATTATTTCATACACGTGGCTTCTGCGCGTTGCGTCCTGGTGGTTTTCAGACGTGGTTCACCTTCTCGGAGAGAGAGAGAGAGAAAATGGGATGAATCCCAACAGCAACGAAAAGCCACGCACATGATGATGCTCCACACCCACAATCCAACAATCCCAGCTCCCCACGCTGACTGTGACCGCTATTTACAGCAAGGAGGGGGCACATGCGTCCCCCCTCCCCTCATCTTATATGTAGTGATTAATGATACATCGCCAGGCGGAGATTAATCACGGAAAATTAAAGAAATGTTGGAGGAAGAACTGCAACGGTGGCCAGATCAGGTGGAGGGAGGGTGAAAACGAATTAGCCTCATCGAATCTTTTTAGATGCAAATATGTTGTTATCTCCACTTTGCTGCGCTGTTTTTCCCAGTGTTTATGATTAATTATCTCTTCTTGGTGAAAAATAAATCACGCGAAATTAGGATCTAGCAAACTGCGCCGGCGTAAAGCAGAGATGGCAGGTCGATGTTGTTAATTTCAGGTTGAAATTGACACACTAATTATAGTGCAGAGTGCTGCTGGAACACTAGCAGGCAAGATTATACCTCTGTGCTTCTATTTTTTCTTTCTTTTTTTTATCAGATCCTTCTTATATTTTACCAATTAAAAATCGTAAAGGCATTTCATCGCCCCGGGATAAAAAAAAAAACAGCCTCTCTCCCTAACATGGCCATCACTTTCCCCCATCAGATTCATTGTGATGTATTAGATGCAATAAATTATCCCATGTAACAAAACATGGCGAGCTGAAAGGCTGATAATCTGCAGAGGGGAGATAAGGATTCATTATTCCAAATCATTATGAATCCAGCGTTGGCTGTGACTTCTTTCTTAATCAGCTTCTGTGATCCTGGATACGTGAAGGGAGCAGATAAGAGCAGAGTCGTTTATAATTCTCCCCACCTCGGCCTAATATTTTAAAATAAAATCGCAAGGAAAATCCGCTCACACACACACTCACACGCATGCGTTTGGCTTTGGATGGTGCGCAGGACCAGAATAATAAAACACATTGCGAAAATAA
The DNA here is from genome assembly GCA_006937955.1 of Pachypanchax playfairii. Taxonomy (NCBI): domain Eukaryota; kingdom Metazoa; phylum Chordata; class Actinopteri; order Cyprinodontiformes; family Aplocheilidae; genus Pachypanchax; species Pachypanchax playfairii. The sequence continues at coordinate 250,802 of SSNP01000088.1, forward strand.
ATAAGTAAAAGGATAATACGAGGCCTTTTTAAAGGTTTTGTCTCAAATTAAGGTCATCTCACTCGACGTTTTACAGCAGGGAGGAGAGGGCAGATATATGCTGCTGCATTTATTTCACATTTAGAGTGGGCTGATAAAATGTAGGCGATAAACGCGCTAAATGTTTGGATTTTTTATTTTTTGGTAAAAAACATTTCCATTCTGAATGTTTTTTTTTCTTCTGCACAACCTGAATCTGGGAATCAAATCCGATTTGAAATGTGAGCTGCATTCGATGGAGACGATGCAGTCAGATGGAATATAATGGTGATATTATAGCTGCTCATTCTGTCTGCTGAGGAGATTATTAAATATCAGCTGGATGGGAAGAAAGGCCGCAGTGCGCAGGCTCCAGCGTGTGCTCGGCCCCTGCTGTCACGCGGACGCGCGCGTCAGTTTCTTAAATTAATCACGCGATTTCATGGCAGCGGGTGCACGCGAAAGGAGAGAAGGAGCGTGACTTTGGACTTGGCCAGGACGATTAGAGCCCGGTTCTGAACGCTAAATGTCACGCTGTGTGACCCAAAAGAAATTCTAAACGGCTTCCGGGACATTTGGAATTAGAAAAAATATATATAATAAAATAATGCGTGTTTCAATTAAATCTCGCTATTTTTATTTTCTAAATTAAAAATAAAAGTATTTCTGATTATCAGAATGAAAAACTGATTATGTGTTCTGTCCCGACTGTACAAAATGAAATTGATTCCCAGTTTTCTCTCTCGTAATTAATCTTTTATTGCTCCTATAATGTGCATTTATACTTTAATAATCGATATTTGCCTTTATATCAGACCCATCAATGTGCGCATTTACCGCAGACGCAAATTAACTTCACCTTCACATTCAAACCTCCTCCCGAAAATAAGCACTTTATTTACACCAAAAGCAGATTAATAAATCATTACATTATTCTGTAATTCTATTGAGATACTGAAATACTAATTCCCTAAATGAAAAGCTGCGCTCACCCTGCATGGGAATGCTGAATAATTCATCGGTTTAAAAAGACGCATTTGGCTGTAGTCGTAAGTTTATACAACGCGGTTTGCGCCAATTATCTTTAATTTATTACCTTAATTGAATTTCTCCCTCCCAAAGATAGATTTGGGTGTGATCAGTTTACATTCTCCTTCAAAGAGTCAAGGCGCAACATGAGAGACGCCAAGCCTGCAGCATCCTCCTTCCTCCCTTCTCTGCTCCTCACAGTTTCACAGAGAGGAGGATCGGATTTGCTTGGTGCTCCTTTCAATCAACCGTAGTGTCAATAAAACAGGCTGCAGCGGGCCTCCATGTGCTCCGTGGTTACTCAGTGTGTTTGCAAAAAACAAAAAACACAGAACCACAAAGTCTTGCTCATATTACCAAACAGGAGAGATTTCAGATTTCCTTTGCTTTTACATGATTTGATTTTTTTCCCCCAATTGGCTGCAGTGCGTATCTGTGGTGTTGATTAGACACGAGCTACATGGCTTCATCTCGACCTCTTTGTGTGTGTGTGTGTGTGTGTGTGGCAGAGGAGAGAAAGAGCTCCAGCACAAAAGGACGTGTAGCATTCTCTGTCAGTGTGATAGCTTGTGAAATATCTGCAGAGCACAAGCTGCACAAGCACATCATGATTCAGATAAAACGCTCAGACGGAACTGAGTCCGTGTTGCTCAATCTCAAAATCTGAATTTTAGCTCAACATTTCTTTAATTCCGTTGTTGTTATTTTGTGAGGTTGTGGGCGTCACCCGCGAGTTTAAGATCAGATATTACATCTGATTATCAACAATATCAGAATAAAATAAAGTGAAAAAATCGACACTTTTTGATTAAATAATGCGCTTTAGAATTCGATAAAAACGTAACTGATCGATTATCAAATTCTTGTCTTACATTTAACCTTTCAGTGCATTCCCAGTGGTTTGTGTTGCCTTTAGTTGCTTTCTGTTACTCTGAGTTCTGCTGCGTTCAGAGCCGGAAGAGCCGCGCTCAGTACAGTAAATACGAGGCCGCCTTTGGTTGGCCGTGCGCGCTCAGCCTGCCCCGGTAGCCTATATGCGTGCTCCTGTTTCTCCTTGCGGTAACCTATAAGAACGATGTGACTCCGGGACGTAGCGCACCACACCAGCATCACTCTGTGTTTGTGTGCGGGTGTGTGAATTCTTTTTTTTTTCTCCCCTTCCAGTCCGCAGCTCTCACTCTCGCCCTCTCCGCCTTTCTCTCTCCGCCTGTCTCTAAATGCCATCGGCGCTTCAATCTCTATGTCACTCTCTTTCTTCACATCTGCACGGAGAGGAAAAAAAAGCAACCTCCAGCGTCCACTAACAGGTCAGTAAATATTTAGATTTGAAGCTGTGTTTGGATCCTACATGATCTGTCCAATGAGCAGCCGCTCCTCTCGGCTGCTTTGCGTTTTCAGCTCATTGATCTTGCTGATCTCTAAATGATGTGAAACTTTCAGCTTTGCACGCCAGCTTTCTTGCAAAGACACTGCATGCAACTTGCATCTGTTTGGAGTCGGGTAAATTGGCATTTTTTGACTGGAGTTCTGCGAAGCGGTTCCTCTCCGAATTGGCTGAAAAACAGGCTACAGCATCAATAAGAACCGCCATTGTTGCTTGTGTGGGTTCTTCGTGGACCTAAAGCTTCTCTTTAACACGATTTTGCTTTGCTTATAAACGATTTTCATCTTTATTTTGTCGTCATTGCTGATTGACATGTTAAAAAGCGAACCTATTTCTTAAAATATTTAGCAACGTGGCGCAAAAATGACAGTCAAACAGCGCAGATGAGAGTTTTAACGACCTATTACCTTCCGCTCAGGTTGATGATATGAGGTAGGAACCCATAAAAGGCGTGAAATTGATCTGATTACCTTGCCGGCGGCTCATAAAACCGGAGTTGCTGAGGCTGCTCTCTCCCCCCATTCGCCCGTTATTACCTTCCTCCATCTCCCTCCTCGGTCGATATGTCTTGATATGGCGGAGAGGCTGTAAAAATGAATAGGATGCCAAATTAAGGAGCATCACGCGCGCACTGACAAGGGCCAGGAGCTGTTTATCTGCGAGGGACCGCGCGCATTGATCCCAGAGGCGATTTCAAGTTTAATTTAATTTCTTTTCTCACCAAAAACAGACTGATTATTCTCTTATCCAGAGTAATTTGGTGAATATATATTTACTGTAATTTTAAAGCCAAATAAGAATGACCTCGAGCGTGACTAATTGAATTTTTACACACCGTTGTAGAAGTTTGATTTGTTTATTTATTCCGATTTTGAAATAATACCGGAAAATATTAAACAATGTATCCCCAATTAACAAAAAAGATCGAATGTTTGAAGAAAGACCGACATGAAAAGGGCCCATACGACAAAATGAAAGATTACATCAGTGCGTCTGGCGAGAAGTGATACACACACAGATAAGCATCACAAATCACTCAACTGGCAGACTTTTTTTGTCAGTGGTGGAAAAATTACATAAAAATTACTAGGTGCTACTTTTCACACTTGAAGGAAAAAATACGATTTGTTCTCAATTTAAATCATTCTAGGAACTCCACTTGTGTTTTTCAGGTTTCAGCCGCTCGACAAGCAAATTCTGACGCCCTCGTTTGGTTCTAAGAAGCCGACTTGGTTCACATGCTGAAAGAATAACAGCTTCTTTTTTCTTGAAAAGAAATAGAGAGGTGACAAATGACTCAGTGATGTAACAAATAGATTACCTGCGGTGCTGTAGCGGTTTCAAAATGGATAAATGAGCGTTTACTAAGTCAAAGATGTCACTTTCAGGCAGACTGCAGCATGTTCATCACCGTCTGGGCTTCAGCTTGAAAAGCTTCAAGAAAACACTTTCGGAGTACTTTTCCTTTTGATTTGGATTTATTTTTATTTTTAAACTAAATTTCACTCTATCTAGAGGAAAGGTCAATTTTAGTCAGGGTTGTTTGCCAGTGTTTTGGAAGAAATGAGAAAGAATGACACATTATGAAGCAAATATCAAAGCAACACCCACAAACCGTTTTTCTTGTTTTGGCACAGCTACATGTCTTGTCCCTTTAAGTGTCACTGTAAAAAAAAAAAATGTTCGTGCATTTTTAAAAATAATACAACGCTAAATGATGAGTTTTATTTACGAGAGGAAACAGTGATTGTAGCTTCTGATGAGGCCAGGATGTTCAAGTATGCCAACACACACACGCAACACACACACACACACGCATGTACCCGAGACGTTATCTAAAATATTTGATCCTCTACATTGGCAACAGAATAATCCGTTCTCGTCTTAAATTCTCAACCGCAGTGTAGAAAAAGCCAGTGCGCCATGTTTTGATTAGAATCAGAGCTGGCTGACATAATCACTCCACCATCAGAGGAGCGGCTGGACCTCCGCCTGCTTTTATCAATCAACTTTTACGCACCACGGCGCAGCTGTTTGTAAGACATTAATTTTAAAAATAAACAAAAAGCAGTCTCTCTCTCTCTCTCTCACACACACACTCACACACACTCTCCATGTTTGATGGTAGTTAAGAATAAGAAATTAACAAATTAAAAGAGTTTTTTTCCACTCAGAATAAGATCTTATTGACACTAATACGTGTTGGGGGGCTTCCATGCCCCACTTTCTGAGATTCAATCAACTCAAGTAAAGAAACAAAAAGCGCGCACATGTGTACATATACATATATATTTAAATATAATGGGGATTTTCAGCCACTTTCCGCGTCACGTGTTGCCTTTAACGGCTGTTCTGTGGATGAGGCTCTGTGATAGTTTTCAAGAGGATAATTACACGTGTCCGCTGACAGCTCGACAATAGCAGCTACAGCGGTTTGCATCCAAGTTCAGTCTCAGGTTTGCCAGTATGAGAGACGCTCTTTGCTTCTGTCTGTCTGCACCCCCACCCCCCACCTTCATCAGGTAGGGGCTGTCCTGCAGACAAGGAAAAAAGCCAAACCTCTTCGTCTGCACTCTCACACCTACAACCTTCATATCAAAGAAAATTGGGTCAGAATTCGGACGAAGTGGGTTTATGGAGGAGCAGGGTTCAGAAAAATTCTACTCCAGCAGCTGCATCCGTCCCGCCTGACGCAGGATAATTAGCGGAAAGTAAAGAGTGCGTCTTTGTGCATTTTAAAAATAATTTCCCCTCCGCGGTGCGGAGCTCTCACATGGATGCCGCTGATACCTACGCGTGTGAAGGCGTGCGCGCTCCCGCTGCCCACCTACTTCACTTGCACGCCGTGTGAGGGTTCATTTCCTGACTTCACGGTGACGTCACATCCAGTGGCGTCAACGAGGCTGCCCATACATCGCGCGCGCGCGCGCACACACACACACAACCTATCTTCTTCTATTACAAACTGGCAATCTTAAATTTAAAAGAACGACATGGGCGAGATTTTTATAAGGTGCAACAAGGTGCATCTTTTTATTTTTTACTTCAAACATTTTTAAATATGTAATTTAAATGAAAATTTAAAAAAAGTATATTCTATTCTATTTAATACGCATTTCTTTCTCTAAATGAATAAACTGACAGTTGTCATCGATCCATATTTGCAGGGTAAATTTGAAATCTTTCCAGACTTCTGAAGCGCGCTCACTCCTGCGTCCTTGCGTGCCCATTTCACGGAGATGACATTCTGCTCAGTTTTGGGTCTGTCTTTAGGATAATGTGCCTGTCACCGCGAGAGGACGCACTGCCACAATTTAAAGAGCATAAATCGTCCCGAAAGCTGCTGTTGGCCCAGAACAACCAGCTCTGCTGCGTCTGTTTGTGCCCAAACAGCAGACTTTCAAACACTCAAAGGTTCTGTGTTTTTAAATGTTAACTTTGATGCATTCAATGTTGTTCTCATATGATTTATTGCTTTGTATTTTAATCTTGTTTTAAATATTTTTTGCAATATTTTTTCACCCGGCTGTTTTCAAAATGGCAAGATTTTAGGCCCCTAAATTAGAAATATTTCTGTTCTGAATGTTTTATTGTTTCCCGTGTGGTCAGTGAAAAGTCCTGAGGTATATCCTGCACCTCTCCTGGTCCAAGTTATATTCATTAGGCAGGCCCCTCCCCTTAACTGATGACACTGACAGACCCTCCTTAAGTTGCGTCGCGCCACAGCTGTCTGCAAGCATTGAGCTGCCTGGCGCCATCCTGAAAGAATGCCTTCACTGTAAAAAAAAAAAAAAAAAAAAAAAAAAAAAAAAAAAAAAAAAAAAAAAAGCGAGAGAGAGAAAGAAAAACGAAGAGAAAAAAGACTGGAGGGTGAGAGAGAGCACAAGAGGGAGGTAGAGGCAGGGTGAGTGAGCACGAGCCGCCCAGCACGAGAGGGTAAAGAGACAGAGACAGGGGAGCGGAGTAAATGGAGAGCGCTCCAACTGCGCACGAACACAGATTTGATCAGTGAGTTTAACTTACTGCTTGTGGTCAGCGCGCGCGGTGAAGACACCCGCTGCAGACGAGCCCTGCGCTCACTTGTTGAAACGGCCTAAAACTGAGACATTTTCTTTTCTGTGAGGAGATCAAGAACTCTGTGTGGGACTGGATTCCATTTTGGACGTTTTTATGTGACAACACCTTTGTTGCATGTGTTATGCAGGGTATGTTTAAATCTCTCTCTTTCTTGAAATCAGAGGTAAATCCAGTAAAGCGCGAGTCCCTCTGCTTGGTTCAGACACGCCGCATGTGAACTCAATCGAGAAAATAAGACAATCATTTCTTCTTTCTGTCTCCAGGTGATCAGAAGCGCACGCGGGACCTGTGGATTTAACGCAAACGGATTTGGGACTGATTATTTCTCTTTTGATTTGTACCGGTTTGCCTCGGTTTGCTACATGAACAGTGACTAAAGAAAAAGAAGAAATAAATAAAAAGGAAGAATGGAAGTAAGTGCGGATCAGCCACGATGGGTGAGCCATCATCCCGCAGTGTTGAACGAACAGCATCCCGGTTCACATCACCCGGGCCTCGGCCACTCATACATGGACCCTTCGCAGTATCCGCTCGCAGAAGATGTGGATGTATTGTTTAATATCGATGGACAAGGGAACCATGTCTCTCCGTACTATGGGAACTCAGTCCGAGCCGTCCAGAGGTACCCTCCTCCTCCACCCGGTAAGTAAACGGCCTCTTCGGGCCTTTTATTTCCAAATACTCACATTATCAATTCTAAATGTTTATGCGCAATGGCGGACAAGGCTCGGTTACTGCCTCCGAGTTTCAAACTATTGGGACTTGATGATCTGGGCCAGGACCACGAGCTTTTAATGAATTGACGGCGTGAACCTGCACCTCTTTGGTTTCTGAATGCCGCGCGCTCTTTAGCCGGTGCTGAGCGGAGTTTCTCTAAAGTCCGTGCGTAGATTTGAATTCTGGATCAATCTGGTGTTAGGTGACAGATTTAAACAAATAGACATGTTATCACAGAAGTAACCGATACACCTGGAATAAAATACAAGAATTTAGTTGCCTGTTTTTAATTTTTGGTGCGTGAACATCATTTTCATCGCGCACAGTGGGCTCTTCTATACACATATAGACTCATATAGATACATATAGTCCCCTGTGGAGTTTCCTAAGTTGTAACTTCCTGCACAGAACACACGTTCTTTCAAGGCTTTTGAAAAACAAGTCGTTCCAACAGGGCCTGTTAAACGGGAAAGGTGAATTGTAAAAATTACGCACGTGTGACCATATATATAACTTTCTAGTTTCTCCTCGTGAGAGGCTGAAATTATTCCAGCCCACCAACGAAACCTCATTAGAAAGTATTTTCAGTCATCAATCATTTTCAAAGCGTTGTCCTTTATGTCACTGAGAGTTTTTAAATAAATTGTATACAGAAGCTCCCGTATGTTCAGACCGCACTGTGAAACTGAGTGTGTGCGTGTGTGTGTGTGGGTGTGTGTGTGTGTGAGAGAGAGAGAGAGTTTGATGCAGACTGTTGCCAGGTTGTGATCTTGTTTTTGTTTTTGTTGTGCATCAGGTAGCCAAGTGTGCCGTCCTCCATTACTCCACAGCTCCCTGTCCTGGCTGGAGGGGAGCAAAGGAATCGCTCCGCACCACAGCAGCTCTCCCTGGAACCTGAGCCCATTCCCCAAGAACCCCCTGCACCATGGCTCCCCACCCAGCCTGTCCGTCTACCCACCAGCCTCCTCCACCTCCCTGTCCACCGGTCACTCCAGTCCGCACCTCTTCACGTTTCCCCCTACCCCTCCGAAAGACGTGTCCCCGGATCCTGGCATATCCACCCCGGGCTCCAGCAGCTCCGGTCGGCAGGAGGACAAGGAGTGTTTAAAGTACCAGGTGACCCTGGCCGAGAGTATGAAACTGGAATCAGCTCACAGCCGGAGCGTGGCATCAATCGGAGCAGGGTCAGCCTCTGCCCACCACCCCATCGCCACATACCCACCCTATGAATACGGCCCAGGCCTCTTCCCACCAAGTAGCCTGATAGGTGGGTCATCTTCTAGTTATGGTTCCAAAACGAGACCAAAAACAAGGTCCTGTTCAGGTAGGCGTGCGCTTTATTACATTCCCTTTTGATCTAACATTATTCCCCAGATTTGCAGCCTTAATGATCAGCCATGTTTAATCTCAGTGTCTACAAAAACAAATCTACCCACAATCAGCTTTATTCATCATCCCTCACATGAATCTGGTTTTAGTATTTAGAGCCAAACAGGTCAACCTGTCACAACGTCTTCCAAACGCCCCCAAGCGTTTTCTGTCGTCATCAAAACCACCACAACAACAACATAATAAAAAGCATAATTTTTACATTTTTGGAAAAACATATTTCACACAAATTAAATTCTAAAATCAAAATCAGCAAGATTTATTTTACACGTTAAAAGCTTATTTGAATTTATTTTACACTAACAGAGGGGGTGGGGGTGGGGGAAGGGGGGCAGTTCTCTGTGCTCTCTGTCTCCCCGTTTATATGTTTAAGATAATCCCATTACTGTCAGGCCGGTGCACGCCACAGTAGCGTTGTTTACCCAGCGGCGGAGCACCGGATGCTGCTCGTTCATTCACGGAGAAACAAGCGGCTGAAGCGCCACCGTGGCGCAGCGCACCAACCAAACAGACAGAGAATTTGTGAGGGGGGGTAGGGGGGTTGGGGGGTTGTAATTATTTTAAAGACAGCTGAAAAACCAGTTTTCTATAATGAGATTAATATCAGCGTTTGCAGACGGGAGTGTATAGAAAACAGTGGATTAGTCGATGCGTATCACCGGGATTATTTAACACCAGAATACTAATAAAGATTAACATTTTCGGGATCATGTGAGATAATGTGCATTTAAGAATATTTTCACTTCTGATGAGAATTTATTTTCTTTAATGAGACTTCATGTAAAAGCACCATGCCCGATGTAGCTTCAAGAGACCTCCATTTTAATTTTAATTCGCACACTGGATCCGATTCGATTCCTCCTAGTTTTTTTTTTTTTTTTTTGCTTTTACAGACCCTCTTAGTGCCAAAAGAGAAAGAGAGAAATACACTTTCCCAGGTGCTTACGTCTGTCACACATCTAAACGACGCTGTTTCTTTGTGGAGAAGTCGAGCTGTGTGTGTGTGTGCGTGTGTGTGTGTGTGTGTGTGTGTGTGTGTGTATGCGCGCGCGCTTGTTTGCAGCACAAAAAGAAAAAGAAAAAAAGGGGAAGTATGGCTGCATGAAAAAGCAAAATGCTGTCGTTCGATGAGCCTCATGCGCGAGTCTCTGCTTTCAAATAATCTTGAATGCAGTTCCCTTGTTTCAGTTTCAGACACTCTCCCCACCCCCCAAGACACACACACACACACACACACACACACACACACACACACGCATACTCATATATAATATAACCGAAGTGTCAGTGCTCTTCTCACCTACCGGTGTCACAAGAGAAGTGCCCCTCAGAACGGAAACCTCCCTCATTAGATCCCTAATAAAAGACAATAAAACCTCCAGATAAATAAAAAAATATTAATTATTATTATCAAAATCTAGATGAAAAGAGAAAAATTAGAATTTTTCCCTATTACCGCTCAAAATGTGTAAAATATTGTTCAGAGACGCTAGTTTTTATGGTTTTATGGACCTTAACACAACTAACACGTGTTTAATATGTGTGTGTTCGTGTGTGAAGTAAATAAATATTGTCTTATCATTGTTGCAAAATAATTACTAATATTTTCTCTTTTCAGCACTGCTTACATGCACCTGCATTTCATTTAGTAATTTATTTCAGTGTTTTTTTTAAGACCAACTGACCCTACACATTTTGTGTATTTTTTGTGTATGTCGTCGCTTGCAGAAGGTAGAGAGTGCGTGAACTGCGGGGCCACGTCGACCCCTCTGTGGCGGCGGGACGGTACGGGTCACTATCTCTGCAACGCCTGCGGCCTCTATCACAAGATGAACGGGCAGAATCGCCCTCTCATCAAGCCTAAGCGGCGGCTGGTACGTCTCCACCACATTTTCCTCTCTTGCTGATGACATTTCCGTCTCTTTTTCTGTTTTTCCCCTATCCAGGAAGAAGTAGGCCTATTAGCTGCAAGAAATTGACTCGACAAGTGCAGGTCTCTGTTTTCAGATACTACCATAGAAAAAAAAATGCATCTCCTGAAAGATGATGATGCTATTTATTTTATTTGCTATAACTGTGACTGATTCGTAGAGGATTCTGTTTTTAAAAATGGGCCTCATGTATTTTAAAGATGCACTTAAATGTGTCTAAATACATTGAAATATGGTTGCACTTGTAATTTCTGCAGCCTTCGAGGTTGCTTCATTTGGAGCTATTTTTTGCAGTTATTTTAGGGAAAGCCCCTCTGAACTTTAAAAGGAGTTCCCCTGGCTCTGGAAAAAAAAAAAAAAAAAAACATCGAGGCAGTAGAAGGCCGTTTTGCTCTGCTCTGGACTTCTTACCCCTCGCCTCTAATGTGAAAAGCCGACATCTCAGGAAAGGGCTGCCGGATATCTGAGCGGCGCAGATAAGTCGCCTTTAACAACACAGGCCGCTTCCCTGCAGTCAAAACAGAAAGTCTGCGCGGAGCCCGAGCCAGGCCAGCGCGGTGTCACGACCTGAGACTGTTTTAGTGTCCGGATCGCAGCTCAAACACACGGACATGGTCCGGTCTGGGGCAGCTGCGAGCCGTCACCCTGTAATATCAGGAGATAATCTTATTTTTTTAAACGTTTAAAAGGATTCAGGACCAAGAAATGGAATGGCTAAATATCTACCAGTCGTGCTGTGCGCATATTTAACATTTCATTGAATAAAGGTCAGCGGATTGGACGCAGTTCTGATTGGTTCTTCCCGCACACAGGAGCAGCACATGTGTATAATTGGAAATCCCTCCCAGAGATAACTTTGCTTCAGCCCGTCCTCTGCGGTCACCTGTATATTGATTGTTTTTAGAGATTATAACATCAATGTCGAGGCGCTGCAGCTGAAATCCACTGGATGATTGTGTCAGGATGAGCTCAGCCTGCAGCGAATCCACAAAAACCTCCACTCACTAACCCCCTATATTTTATTTTGCGATATTCATAAGAAAAATAATCCAACACACACAAGTCAAAATTCTATTTGCACCTTTTTCTTTTTTATTTCCCTTGTCTGACGTCAGGAGGTAGACATTTACATCAAGGATTCGTGACACAAACGCGCACTTTAGGGGAGGGGGGGTTGAATCAGATTTAATAGCTCTCCCGTTTCAAGGCGCTGCTTTTATGTCTTCTGTAAATATTTATTCTCTCCGAGGTATGTGCCCTATCACGATATTTTTAGCTCCGAGTGAAAGCAGTTCTGTTTTTGGCATTTCTGTCTTTCTTTCTTATTTTTTTAAAGCTTCCACTTTAAAAAAGAAAAGAAAAAGAAGAAGAAGAAGAGGGAGAATGTATATCCAGTTAAAATAAAGCCTTTAATGTGCTGTTCGAATTTGGTTTGAGTGGATATAAGTGCTGTTTTTGATCTGAGATGAAAGAAAAAAGATTTCTGCATCTTGTTTGCTGCATGTATAAATGTTTAATAGGCTTCTGAAGAACATGCCTTTATGTACAGGGCTGCAGAATTACTACCCGTTTTTTTATTTTAAATACAACTTTCTCTTTGTAAAACGTAGTAAATGGCCTTTATGTGCATAAACATATATCTCCATTAAAAAAACTATTTTTCTCCAGAAACAGCAGCCCTGGACGTTGGGAGCATGTTGAAGCTGTTATAATAAATGTTCAGGTGGTTTTGCTCAGTACGCGGTCATGTGACCTGTCTTTTTTTCTTTCTCTTTCTTTCTTCCTTTTTTTTGCGTCTCATTTATTTGTTTTATTTTATTTTATTTTTTTGCTCAGTCCGCAGCCAGGCGGGCAGGGACGTCATGTGCAAACTGTCAGACGACAACGACGACGCTGTGGCGGAGAAACGCCAACGGGGACCCGGTGTGCAACGCCTGCGGCCTCTACTTTAAACTCCACAATGTAAGTAATAAACCTTCACAGGAGGCCTCTCCCCCCCCCCCCCCCCCCC
>SSNP01000088.1:263367-274737 GCA_006937955.1 Pachypanchax playfairii
CCCCCCCCCCCCCCTCTCTGTATGCCTTGAATATTTATTTTTTCATCTTTATTTGGCCTTCCTCCCGTCCTGCTGGGCACCTCACCCTTCTTCCTCTGAATATTTCATCTGACTTGTCCCTGCAGAGAATTTCCGGGGCACGGAGATAACTAATACTCCAGAATTAATATGATTTCATTGGCAGTAAGTGCGAATCTCAAATGCTGAAACGAACTAAGCTCGCTTTGCTTTTGAATATTAATTAAAATTTGATTAATTTCCAGGCAGATTTTTTTTTGCCTTGGTATTTCTAGCCTTTTGCGCACCAGGGACTTTGAGTCCCCACCAACACCCCCCACCCCCCCACCCCCCTTTGACCACCAATCCCTCTGATTCTTTTGGGCCGGTTAGTGCCTCACCACATCATTTCACATCCTCAATCTGGAAACCCCAAGGACCCATTTATCTCCCCTCTCCTGAGCACAAAGCTGTCACTTTTAATCAAACAGCCATTGTAGCTAAACCTACTAATAATAAGCCAGCTAACTACTCTCAGGTCACATGTAGGTAATTTTTCCAGCCTCTCACACATGACAGATAGAGTTTGTTTTATCCCAGGGTGGAAGGAGGAGAGTATCCTGCCCTGCGCTGCTTGTCATGCAAGCGCGCTCTCTTTAATCATTTTCCCATGTTACTTTTGGCAGATAGTTAGCTACTGCAAAAACAGATTGAGACCACAGTTAAACCCAATGAGGAATAATATTTCCCAGCTTCCTATCAGTGTTTGAACTGACCCTGACCTTGGTATCATTGTAAAACTCGAATTTTTTGGGTTAAACCCAGACATCTGCTCCCTTAGTCTTCATGCCGGATTTAGTAGAAGCTCTACACGAGCTCCTGTTGTCGCAAAACACCTGATGGTCAACGGTTTCTGTTTCCTAAGCTTCAGATTAGAGCAGGAGCACTAAAAGTTGCCACAGGACGAACCGCGTTAGCACCTAACACAGTTTATGTGGAGTAAAATGTTTGTGTGTGAACTGCAGCGTGCTGAGCTGAGTCTCAGACTGAGGTTTCTGGTGGTCGGCTGTTTGTCTTTTGAGGCAGGATGTGAGAGTCTGTAGAGTTTTCTGTGGTGGTCGTTGATTGAAACACTTCGATATTGTTTTGTTTGATGTTGAGGGGCGGTGGCCAGAGGCCCCCGGACTTCCATCTTAGCATCAAAGTGCATGAGTCTGACATGCTTTAGCACAGCTCAGAGCTGGAGAAAGCCTCTCAGCTGAAAGAATGAAACCACATTGTTGGGTTGGGATGGATCTCTGTCCTCTACTAGTCATGGAAGCAAGTCAGTTCCTAGAGTTAGCAAAGAAATGAAGGAAATATCTGCCTCATTAGGCCTAATCTGGCCTACAGCTGGAATTCCATCATCAGCTTTCAGTCATGCCTAAACCTGTGCTGTAATATGGCAGCTGGGGCCATTTTGGCCAAGAGATGACCAGGCATTTGTGGAGGAGGGTGAAGAGAAGGACTTGGCCGACTCCAAGGGTCTTCATGGCCATGTGTCTCCGTGCTCGACTGGCTGCACATTAGCTGGCAGACCGATTTCCGTTTCTGCTTTGTGCACATCTTCCCTCCATCCCACTTCATCTTTCTTTTTTCCCTCTCATTCTTTTTGGCATAAAGCCTCAGATGCAGCCCAGCTTTAAGGAAATCAAAATTTAAATACAAACACACAGCAAAAATCTTCTGTTCTGAGATGCTTTGGATGGTTTCTTTTCATTCTTCTGTTGATTCAAACCCCCAAAGTTCATCTTGAAATTTACAAACTGTTCTAGCATTTAAATCTAAAGACGAAATACTAATATGCTGTTCTTCTTGTCTTCTTTCGAGAGCAGATCAACCGACCTCTTACCATGAAGAAGGAAGGCATCCAGACCAGGAACAGGAAGATGTCAAGCAAGTCTAAGAAGAGCAAAAAGTCCCAAGACAACATGGACGACTTTTCTAAGAGTCTGATGGACAAGAGCAGCTCGTTCAGCCCAGCTGCCCTGTCCCGCCACATGTCGTCCTTTCCTCCCTTCTCACACTCCGGCCACATGCTGACCACCCCCACACCCATGCATCCTTCTTCAAGCCTCCCCTTCGCCCCCCACCACCCCTCCAGTATGGTCACAGCTATGGGTTAAGGCTCCTGAACCCTCAGCTTCACCATCACACCCTTCGGTACCTCTGCTTTCACATCCTTAACAGACTCCTCGGTTCGATCCGACTCCCCCGTCTCACCCTTGAGTCTCGGCGGGAGTCAGGCTCCTTTGTCCTCGGTTGTATGTTATTTTTATAAAAGTGTACCACTGCGATGTAAATGCTTTGCGGACTTGATCTAACTGACTGTGGCGCACTGACCTCCAGGAGGAAGATTCACATTTCCTCCAACGCAAGAGAGAAAGGACGTTTCTCCTTGAGGCGCCGCTGTCGCTGTCATCACATTGAGGCTGTCCTCCACATGAAAAGGAACTCCATTTATGTACAAAATTTGTGTACAAAAAGCCATTTTTCCACCAAAACAGACATTACAAAAACCCTCAAACCCTCCTCACCTTGCACCTGTGTAACAGGAACCCCCCCCCCCCTTCCCCGCTCCCTTTCTTCCTCTTCTTCTTCTGCTGAAGATGAGGAGAGACTGAACACATTTGTACAAATTGTATGAAATACAGTACATTTAATGAAGACTTTTTAATTAAGTAAGTAAAAAAAGGAAACATGCCCCTGGGCAGCTAATGACAAGAAGGGTACGAGTCGCAGCAGGTGGAAGGAGGAGAAGACGCCTCCAAATCTTACAGGAGAGAAAAGAAGTGAAGAAGAGGAGGTGAAAGGGAAAGACTTAAGAAAAAAGGGCAGGCCTTGGATTTTGCCTGCTTGAAATGTGTTGCATTAAGTTTGCAGAGAGTCAGCGCCTCTGGCTGCCAGCGTCTCTCTTCTTTTGTTTTTACCCATTTTTTTTTCTTTTTGGATGTGCTATAGGTCTCGGGCAATTGGTTTGTGTTGAAGCGTGCACGTACACACACATAAACCCACACACTCACTCTCACACACACACACACACACACACACACACACACACTGGATCATCTGAAAGACTTTCTTTCTGCCCACAGATTATATGCATTGTGAAAAGTTCCTGTATTTGTTATTTGTATGTATAAATCAGAGTACCAAAAATACGAAAGAAACAAAGATGTAGAATTATTTCTTTATGTTATGCAGACTGAATTGTTGTAAAAAATTTAATAATAATCACTAGTGTAAAATATGACTGCTTTTTTTGTTTCGTAATTTTTCTTTATTTTGCTCTTTGAAAATAATAAACTAGTTTAATCTCTGTTGACATGTTAACACTGTGGTCGAGAGCCGTCTTTTCTGTCTCATTCTGAGCTGTGTGATCTTTGACACATTGCACAACCAACCCCTACTCCCTCACCTACCCGCAGCAACCACAATCGACGAGGCTTTGCCATATTTTGTTGCTCTTTTTTACTCAGCATTCACAGGAACCGCTCTTACGGTCAGTTGAACACAAACAGGAAGAGAAGAAATAAACAGCAGAAATGGAGGAACGAATTAAATGGCAGGGTCAGACGGGCTGGGCCACACAAGCACGCTCAGGCTGAAGGGGTTTTTGTCTCATCCTATTTATACATAAACATGCCAACATGCACAAAAAACATCAAACATCCCTCGTTCATTACAGCCCTCAATGTTTCAATGTCATGTGATCACTTCCTCAGCTGCAAATAATCAATTAATGCTAAAAAATCTTTCAAATCTCACATGTTTAATAATGATTCAATGTGTTGCAGAACTTCAGATGCAACACCTTTAAATTTCATCTGCCCACTTAATCTCACCACCACTTCCCACTGCTTATTAACATTTTCAGCTGGAAAAAAAGAGGAACTATTTGTTACTTTCGATCGCTTTTCAAACCATAGAGTGAATGGAGCTTCCTCAGAGTTTATGATGAGCGCTCTCTTAGCTCCAGTCATAGAGTGTGGTGTAGCTTTAAAGAGGAAAAAAGCTTTTATGACATTTTATTCAACAAAGACATATTCTACAGTCAAATTAACTGATTTGCATTAAAAACATGATGCATTTGCGGGAATTGGACATAAAAATGTTCAAACTTTTCATGCTTCCATGCGTCACTCTGCAAACCCCCACAAACGATCATCCACCACTGCCTCCAGAAAGCAACGTTTAAGTGTTAAAACCTCTGTAACCTTTCTGACATCATTATCATACCAGGAATTCATAAGCAGCGTCCTCTGCACAATAATGTACAAACAAGTCCGCACACAACTGCAGTCGTCAGCAGTGTTTAGTTTTCCTTTCTTCCATGCAGGTCAGTTCGGGGTCTTGCTGGTTTTAATCAAATCCTGATGTGGAAAGAGCTTCACGGAGGACTTCAGAGAACAGTAACGTGGGTAAATAATTTTAGACTAATACAGGCTGAAAATAAGAAAAACAAAAATAGTTGGAAATTCTGGGAAATTCAGATTACTTTTACTCTTTTTATAAACAAAAACATAAATCAAAAACACAAAAACCTTTCAAACATGATAAAAGAAGTAAAATAAAGAGACAATGGTGAAGTTATGTTCCATGATCTTGGACCAGTCGTGTCATTCATAATACTACATCTGAATGGGATCAAAACTTAAAGGAATATTTCTTCCATTAAATACAAAGATTTTGTTTAATATAGCTGATAAACATTTTGAAGCAAATAATTGTATCCGAAAAAATATTTGTCCTCTTACAGAACATTTTGGATTATCACGCAAATTTAATATCAAACAACGATAGCCTGAGTAAACACAAAATGCACTTTTCAAATGATGATGTAATTTATTAAAGGAAAACGGATAACCAAGGGAAATCTCAATCTGTGTGGAAAGTAATTACACCCGTATTTGAGAACAGATGAGTAACAAAGTCAATAATCTGTCTGAGAAGGTTACAGATACGTTAAGGCTTCGGGAAGCTACAGTTACAATCACACTGACAAACGGTGTAAATGTGGAACAATGGTGAACTTACCCAGGAGTGACCAGCTTACCAAAATTACTTCAAGAGTGCATCAACTACTCATCCAGGAGGTCACGTAGAACCTGAAACAAATTCTAAAGCACCTCAAGCCTCATTCGCCTTAGTTATGATCAGTGTTTATGATTTATCTAAAATGAGGGAGAGTTCAAAGGTCAAACCTGCTGCTGAACAAAAAGAACATAAATGCCCAACCCATTTACCAAAAAACATCTTGGTCCCCAAGACTACTGGGAAGATATAAAAAATGGGACTTTTTGAAGGTGAGCTTCTTGTCTTGAGTAAAACTGTCACTAAATTTTAAAATAAGATCAGGTCTACAGTCAAACATGGTGGTGGTAGTATGATGGTATGGGGCTGCTTTGCTGCTTCAAGATCTGGATGACTTGCTGAAACTGATGGAACCATGAATTCTGCAACCAGAAAATCCATCAGTAGCTACGTTTACATGCGCCAAATTTCCCCGATCTGATTAAAATCTTGGTCGATCGGAATTCCCAAATCCCTGTTTACATGGACAGTAACTGAAATGATCTGATCATGCCATGAGTACACATGCACCAAGCACTCGATCAGGTTAAATGAGTTGAGCATGCGCACAGCGAGTTGTCTTTCCGGGGGAAGAAAAAAAAGTAAACAAACTCCGTCCTTTCTGCACGTCTTTCCCGCCCCATCGTGTGCTCGAGCTGACTCACGTTATCCCCAATATGGACCTTCTGCAGGTGATTACCTTTATGTTTGGGTTTTTACTGGTCGCATTAACCAAGCTAGAGGCTGAATACATATTACTACTGCTCCTCCACCACAGGAGAGGAGAGCAGGATGACAGGATGACTGCACCAGCAGACCACTTCTGTTTACTTCCCGCTATGTTTTCTACTTGAGTCCGCGAAAGCGGAAAGACGTCACGCTGAAGTTGTACGCATGCGCAGTGGGCTCTTTTCACCCCTTCATTCTGAACGGGTGTGTACATGCACGTCTATCTGAATGAAGATCGGACAAAACCACCCCTCTCGATCGGAAGTAAATTTCTTTCTGATCAGGCTGCATCGGATCAAAACATTCTGATTGTCATGTTTACATGACGTCTTTTTGTTCCGATCGGGCGTTTATTCCGATTAAATGTGCCCATGTAAACGTAGCTACTGTGTGACTTTAAACACAAGGACACTTGGGTTTTACAAGAGGTCAAAAAAGTCATGATAAATTTTAAGAAAATTGTTGCATAGTCATAGCACATCTGGAAACCTTCTTGATTTAGTTGCTGTGGGCAAAAGAAATGTGAGACCATCTTGGAGGTTGGTGACCAAACTGGGCATACAATGAGGGTAAACTGGGGAAAAAATAGAGACACAATTAAGAAACTTTGTAAATAAATAAAATAATAATAAATAATGTGTATAATTAATAAATTGCAACAAGAACACTTGCACATCAATCGTAGGACCGTCACAATTTGTTTGCTGTGACATTTTATGTCTCACATGACCTGACAACATATAAAACATGTTGTAAGTACTAATTCAGCCCAACCAAAGACATTTGTTGTCACAAACCAAGACAGATAGTGGCTTTAGCACTGTACTAATATATCATGCACACAATTTATACGTTTAGCCAGTAATATATCATTAGTCATTTTACAAACATATTTAAATAACTTCTATAAATGTGAATTTATTTTTAAGAGTCAGTTTCATAATGGAATCTTTTGGGGCAGCTCTCAGTCCAAATGGACATTGTTTCATGTTTCATCATATTAAACCATATCACATCGTATGATTTTGTAAGGTCACATGTTTTATTGTGTTGTGTCATTTGATGATCAGCAAATCTTTAAATTCTAGTGTCTGATGACATCTTTGATTTCTGACATTGATACATAAAGTGTGACAATAATAGCATAAAACCGTTTTGTTTAGTGACTTTTATGCACATTATTACTCTTTTTTTTTTGGTCTGATCTCTTGGATCTCACATCTTATAGCTGTTATTCCTTAATACAAACTCAACGCAACAACCAACAGATCTCACAATGCATTACAATAACAGACTGTTGCAAACAACATTTTCTGTACAGAAATATTCTTGGTGGAATGTCCGACATGGCCGCAGCCTCTCGTCCCTCCTTCCAGAAAAGGCCATGCAGAAGTCAGGCATTCGGTATCATTTGTTTCTGAGTCGCTGTGACCAATTGGGAGATTTGTTCCTGTGTTTTAATAGTGAGGTCAAGAGGGCATGTGGGATGAGAATGGGAATAGAGTGTGTGTCTGTGTGTGCATAAAGGGATTGAGGAGAGCTTTGCCCATGGTGGGACCCCATGGCCTTTGGCTGACCTTTTCCCCTCTGGTGTTTGACTGTGGACGTCCGCTAAGGGTGACTGAAGATGCAGCAACTGGCTCAGGTGTGGATGGAGCCCTCTGTGATCTCCTCTTGATCTTGTCATCGTCACAAGAAACCACTTATTTCCATTCCTCTCTCTCTGTCTCTGTCTCCCTCTCTTCCTGCGTCTGCCTCTCCTCTTTCAGGTGAGGACGATGACAGATTTGTGGGTATAATCGGCTCTAAAGAACAGTCCATCTTCATCAGGGCTGCGCAGATGTCACCGTCTTCAGAGGTCAGGTCAAGCTCGGGGTCGCCATTTGGTGACCTCAGAAGTTACCGCTCATCTTTGAAATGCAACTTTGAAATCAAGAATTGATTTGGTTACAATAATAAACATGATCACACCCCAGGAAACAGGATGTGTCTACTGCACCTTTCTTCAGATTAAATGTACAGCCAGCCAAATGTCCTGCAGTGCTGCCTTTCCTTTTCATGTACTAAATATTGGGTTTTGTCTGAATTCTGGTTTGCCACGGGGACCAAAATATGTCAGTGTGGCAGCATGTGGGGAAGCAGGTCTTGTGTTGTGGGCTAATGACTCTTCTCCTGTCCCACAATTCAAACCAAATCCTGTTGAGTGATGGTCACATGCTGCAGGTTTACGCCAGTTTCCTTGTTCAGTAGAACAGAATAAACTTCAGAAGCTTGAAAAAAACAGAAACAGGAAATACAGTGGCTTTACTTTGTACCTGAACATATAGTTTCAGAATGAAAAATATTTTCCATCATATTTTTGTATTTATTTTAGGTGAAAGTTGAATTGAAATCATCAAGAAATTTGAAAGTTTAGAACCTCATGAACTGCAGAAGGTCAGATTTGCATTTTTTGTTTGGATTGTTAAGCAGGTGAATGGTTTAAAAACATTATATACAAACTACTCTGTTTTTGCGTCAGTTTACCACTTTTGTTTTAGATTACAGGCACCAAAAAGCAACATTTAAAAGATGTTTCAAGTATACGAATTAATCATAAGACTTAAGGTGAAATATGGAATATTTTTATTAAAAGCAATATTGTTAACAAAATAATACCTCCACGGGGTGTTTAGAGAGTTTTAGAATGAAAACACAGCATTTCCTTGAAAAATTATATTTGAAGTAAAATATTATAAAATATTAATTTTTGCGGGCACAACGTTGGCATTTTTTTTACATCTACCAGCCAATAGCTGGCAGAGCAGCGGGCACCATTTTGGGTTGTCTAATACCGTAAATAATCCAGCACAGTGAGGCTGGTACTGTGGAGTCAAGCAGCTGGAAGCACCATGTAGTGATAATATATCTTATTTGCTTGCCATAGGTGATTCCTCTGGGGTTTCTCATGTAACCAGCAAGTTCTGTGTGGAAAAGGTTTTTATTAGCTGCTAAGCTAACACGGAGCTACATGTTGCTGAAGTGGAGCTTCGGGCCACTTTTTGGACTGGAAGACACACCACGGAGGATTTTATTGCTTTTTTTAATTTTATTGGATAAGTGTGGTGTGCAGGATGGTGTGTGAGGAGGAGAGAGGATCTTAAGAGGGGCTGCAGGAAGTTTTGGAGCTGCGGTGCAACTATGAACTCTTTGCCACGGACTGAATTGATGACTGAGCTTCAAACAGGTAGGAGCTGCTTTTTCACAGTACCAGTCTCGATATTACGGACTATTCACCATATTAGGCAACCTGCAACGGTGCCGCTATTCTGCCAGATATCATCTGGAAGATGTAAACAAAATACCAACGTCATGCCCGTCAGAATAAACATTTTACTATATTTTACTTCAAATATAATTGTTAAATTAAACTCTGTATTTTCATCCTTCACCTCTCTAAACGCCTCGTGGAGGTATTATGTAGTTCTGTTCTTGTGTATCTTCAGGGCTCCATGTGGTTTGCAGTGTAGGTAAATGGACTGCACTTTGACAATGTCCAGTTTTGCATAATTTCACTTTCTAACTGAAATAAAATGAGGAAAGAATCATCAACACAATTAGATGCAAAACAGTGTGAACATCTTCTGCACACATTTAATGTGCAAATGTTCATGAATTAACGTCATTCTTAAAGAATAATGTGTTGGTTAAAATATCCTTTCTTGTTAAATTCCACATTAATACATTCCTGAAGTCACCTTTCACCTTCAAATGAACCCTTTTAAAATTCCACTGAAAAGTGGCAAACTGGGAATTAAACACATGACAGTCCCCAAAGGCAAAATGATGGTCCAGAGGCCTTTTGACAACCCTTTAAGTCTTAATTTAACGATGATAAATCTGACCTGCTTTATGTGCATGACGCTTTCACCTGATCGGTTTTTTGAGGCCATAATTTGAGAATTTTTTTTAATCATCTGATTAATTCTTCTGATGTAAAACATTACAAAACAATCCAGTATTTGAACTGGAAATCCATCCGTTCATTTTGTACACATGCTTGTTGTAGAGGCAGCTGGGAGGAGCTGGTGTGTAACGCCAGCGGTTGGTAGGTGAGTTTATACCTGGACAGGTCACATGTCCGTTACAAGGTCACAGAAAAAAGCAACCATTCACTCACACTAACACACACACACTAACACACGCACACTACCCAGACATGCATGTTTTTCTCTGCCGGAGAAAACCAAAGAATCTGAAGAAAACCCATGCCTGCACAGAGAGAACATGCTAACATCATACAGTAAGATCTCAGCAGGGAGTAAAACCCAGGATGATCTTACTGCAAGGTAGCATAGCTAACAACTGCAAATTTCAAGTGAAAGTTGTACTCATCTGGGTTGGGGGAAGGGCATTTTGATATTGACATTCATGCAAAACTTTGAGATCTGACCTAGATTCCCTCCTAAAGATCAACATGCTAAAAGCAGAGTTTGAGACAGCGCAACATCCTTTTCATCAAAGGATGGTCACTGTGGTATAAAAAAACCTTAAAACACTAATGTTTCAAAGATCACGCTATACTGCACCCTTGCAAGATACACTGCATGAAAATCACAAGTTACAGCTGAATGAAGTGTATATACAGAGACAAACAGCTAAAACCACCAATAAAAACATGATAAAGACAGTTTCCTCTTCAGTTCTTCAACTGACTCTTTTCATTGTAATTCTCAGCACTTTTATTGTCTCTTAAAGGAGAACGCCCGTTCTTTGCAATTGGGGCCTTATTTATTCTGTGAGATGTGTTTTACTCGTCATCAGTGGTACTTTTTTGCGATTCGGATTCGTCTCGGAGATTTTTGATTCACACGGCAAACACCTAAACGCCAATAAACGAGAGTCAGTTGGGCCTGCGTTCGCCGACCCTAAATCGGTTTAAAATCAGTTCAAATCCGTTATTTTTTTTTAATCTGGCCATTTAGATACTCTATTGTTTATTCCGTTCCAGTGCCATGTCTTGGAAAAGATGGATTTCGTTGGCCTTCCCGGTGTTTACCTCCGAACACCCGGTGTAAACAAAGGAAGCAAAGCCACTGCACCAATAGAATGGGCGCGCGGAGAGATGACGTCACTCTCCCGTCACTGTAAAAAATATCATTTCTATGAGCGCAGGATTCAAAATGTTACAAGCTGTTGCTAACTAACTGTTATCATTTAATCAAAATAACATGATAGGATTTGTAGGTTTTTCGTGTAAAAATGAGCCATTCTCACCCGTCTTTTGTTTCATAAGACCTCAAGCCTGAAAGATGAGGGATTGTGACATTGTGGGAGTTCTTTCAGATGTTCGAGACCCCCTCACCACTTTCAAAAGAGCAGCCTCTGTTGTATTGTCTCCTTAACAATCGTAAATTTGAACCATAATCTCCCGTCACAACATAGCAGATAAAGATAATTATCTGTTTTACTGAGGTACCCTGGGGCTTGTTGGACGGCCTCGCAGACGACATGCCTAAACCCTCACCCCCCCCCCCCCCCCCCCCCCCCCCC
>SSNP01000088.1:274747-322210 GCA_006937955.1 Pachypanchax playfairii
CCCCCCCCCCCCCCCCCCCCACACACACACACACACACATACACACCATTCTATTTTCTCTGAACATTAGCAACAAGCTTAACTACATTCAAAATAATAAACACATTGGTCTAACTAAACAGGATTTGAATGATGGCTGCTTCATGAAGATTTGTAAAACAAATCCAGGAATTTACCAAATTTTAGATCCAGAAATTGATTTGAGAAGTGGAGTTAACAGGTTTACTTTGAAAGATTTCAGATTTAAAACTCAGCATCAGAGGATCTGAATGATGATTGGAGAGGGCAGAAAAAGGTCAAAGGTGAAGTGTTTCAGGGAAAAGTTCAGGTGTGGTAAAAAGGATTTGGGTTAAACAGAGGTGGAGAAGAGAATGTTCATTTTAGGGACAGTTGCATGTTCAAACTGTGGTGCTGCAGACGAAGGAGATGTATTTACCTACTCATTGAGACAGTTGGATCGTTTAGGCAAAGAAATGACTTCTAATCAGTTAATGCCAAGGTTTTAAGCAAAGATTTCACCCAGTATGCAGCATTCATGTGTTTCAGATTATTCTTCATTATTGCCACAAAAATTCTTAGCTCAACATCTGTGAATTTTAAAATTGTAGCCAATTTTTACTATGGTCAGTTGGCAGTGGCCTGATTTTTCTGTTGGGTTGCCACTTCCAATGTTGATCCTCATTTTATTTCTCTTTTATTTGTTCCATTCCACATGTCTGAAGACCTATTTGTTCAGCGTTGAGTTTTCCTAGGTGCATTTGAACGCCCCATCGCGTGCAGCTCATCTGATCAGTTGGAAAGATGCAGTGTTTTTGTACTTTTTGCTGCTGGTCGTTGTGGAATTACAGCTGCTTGTGTTGAAGACTTGGCAGCCTTGCAGACTCACATGTGATTCGTTATGGAACCAGGAAGTCTGGACGTGTAAATAATGATTCTGGTCCGGACCAGCGTTTTTAAAACAACCAAAACTAGCGACCACCCAGCCAGCTGAGATCAAGATCTGTTACAATGTGAATTTATTTTGATGGGATATTAGACTGTTGTGTATTTCACTGTAAAATTCTTACATATTGTACCTTTAAAGTACAGTGGGGCAAAAAAGTATTTAGTCAGCCACCAATTGTGTAAGTTCTCCCACTTAAAAAGATCAGAGAGGCCTGTAATTTTCATCATAGGTATACCTCAACTATGAGAGACAAAATGAGGAAAAAAAATCCAGAAAATCACATTGTCTGATTTTTAAAGAATTTATTTGCAAATTATGTATTATATACACTCTTATTTTTATTAGTTGAATGTTTTGGTAACTTATGATCTAAAGATGTTTTGTCATTCTCTCTGAGTTGAACGTTTAATTGGATAAATTATTGTTCCAAAGGGGAGTTTAAACAAGAAGTCCGTCCCCAGTTTGTCACCTTTCTGAGGTCTTATTTACAACGAAGAAGCTAAGATTTTTTTAAAGCATTTTTTTCCCTCTGCAACACCTTTTGATTGTGATTCCATATATTCTTCTGCTTTCATTGCTCCAAGGACATGTTTTACAGCCGTGTCCGCTGCTTATCCCGGCGTAACGGACATCCATCTCTCTCTGCCCCTGGGGCAAAACTGAAACTGTCACCTGTCAAAACTTCTGGTAGCAGCACATTTGCATGGGCCTGCATCCATAAACTGTCACTGGGGTTTGCCCAACCCTGCATAAAGCATTCTCAGCTCTTCACAAAAAACAAACATATGGACAAAATTCACCTGAACTGAGCAGCAGCTGGCTGACTGACACCTCTTCTCTGCACTACTAATCCAAAGAAAAGTAGAGTTGACAGGTGTTTGTTTTTCTGTTCATTTGGCTGCCGTGCCAAAAGACAGGCATTAGCTAAGCTATGTTTGATGACATGATCTTGGCACCACCTGCAAAATGCTGTTTTATGAGTGTGTTCTGAAAATCACTTTTTTTTATATCTGAGCCAAGATGTGTGCTAATCACCTTTTTATTAAACTGGGTAAGAACTTGATATTGTAGGACAGATGTAGCACTTTTTTGATCTAAAATTTTCGTCTCATATCATGTGTTAATTTTGTCAGTAATCTCATAGATAAAAATAAAAAAAAATTACTGAAGTGAAACTAAGTTTAGGTGGACCTACAAGGAAACACATTGATTTTAATGGTTTAACAATGCAGTTGTTTTAAGTATATTTACATGGAATTATGGTTTTGTATCCAGCAAAAACAAAGACAAAAATAATAAAAAGTCCACAGTTAAAAAAAATTACCATTAAATGTGTCAATGACAGTGCAAACATTCTTGAATTTATGCTTAAGGCAGTACTAAACAACTTTTAGAACTTGAAGCTACTGTTTTGAAACTTGTCTAAGTTGATACTCACTGAAAAAAACATGTTTAGCTTCATATTAGACATTTTGGAAGTCTCAAAGACCTCAGAATACCCTGAATAACCTCAAAGGTTTGGGTAGCGGCTGTGAATGGGCGGTTCCTTTGCTGCTTTACGGCAACAACTGTTTGTTGCAGCAGCGGTCCCTATTTGCTCCTATGAAGGCTAGCGGTTAGCTTTTTCAGCTCAATGACCGGATTATGCTTTTCATTGGCATCATCTCGGAGGAAATTTTAAAAGAGTAGCAAGCTAATGGTGCATTCACACTGGCCCAACCGTCAACGTCAGAAGTGTCAAGTTTACATGTAAAGTCTATGGTGGAGTCCGTCAGACCAGCGTCAGAGTCTCTGTGGCGCTTTGTGAGCGTTAGCAGCGTCAACTTTCAAAGCTTTTCAAGCGTTTCAAGCGTTGAAGCTTGAAACACGAGCAACGCAGATGTTCAGCTAGCTAAACTTTTGATGCTCTTGATGCTCATGAAGCAGCATGTCAACCAATCAGAGCGTCTCATCGTAGTGACATAGTGATGTCACTGCACGTAACCTGAATGAAGCAGGAAGTTGTCAAACAGGACGCGGGACAGACGGAAGTAGCGCTGGAGGCAAACCTCATCCATATGTAGCTCTTGGAGCAAATGGTTTAACTCCTCAAACTCAGAACGCATCTGAAGAATGGGCTGTATCCACAAACGGAGTAAATAAATCCAAGCCACTCTCTCTATATGATCCGCCATAGCTCAGAACATCCAATATCTAAGGAAGCCCCGCCTACGCGCTGTTTTTCACGGTCAAGCATTACGAGCTTCAACGCTTTCAAACTTTCAAGCGTTGTGAACGTTGCTTGACGTTGACAAAGCGGCCGGTGTTAACAAACCATAAGACCATTTTTTATTTTGTTTCTGCACTGATGATAATTGTGCATTAAAAATAAGAAGCTAAATACACCACCTTGTCTGACGACATTGTTATCTGCAAAGCCGGTTCAAGCAATAACCGTCTGAGACGCTGTTGTTTACTACAGTTGTAATTCCGCTTTTAAGCACTAGATGGGAAAAGCAGAAAAGTTGTTTAGTACTGCTTTAGAACTTTAAAAACAAAAGTCAAGTCAAGTTTATTTATAAAGCACATTTAAAAACAACCAAGGTTGACCAAAGTGCTGTACAATAAGATGACATAAAACAGTAAAACAGAATAAAAGTTCTAAAAATACATGAATACATAAAACACCTTGCTAATAAAACAATCAAATTAAACCTTGTTAAAAGCCAGAGAGAAGAGGTGGGTTTTAAGTTCCTGATCTTGTGGAGAATCAGATATGAGGAGGTAAACTTTTCCATAGTCTGGGTGCAGCTACAGGCCCTCTCTCCTTTAGTTTTTATTCTGCATTTAGGAACTTCTAAAAGTATCAGGTCTGCTGACCTCAGAGATCTCCTTGGCCGGTAAAGGTTAAGAAGCTCTGTCAGGTAGGGAGGTGCAGTACTACTAAGAAAGCAGAAATTAATCAAAGAAGTGTTTTTAAATATGAACCGACTACTTCCAGTTTTAGGGACTCAAAATAATATTGGTTTGAGTTGGGCAGATGAACAAACTCACTGCCATCCATCATCTGGAACTCCAGACTGCTAATACAATATTATAATCAAATTAGGACCAGGACTCGATTGAAAATTTTGATCTAATGAATTAGAGGCTTTGTAATTAATTAATCGAAATTAATCGCATTTAATCGTATATTTGACCTGAGAACAGTTTCAAATGGATTTTTAGTATACCACTGAATCATGACTGAATACACAAAAGCTTAAGCAACAAAATATTGTTTATTTTTGTTCAACCAAGTCCAACAGACCAGTGCATTAAGTGTAGAGAATGTCTACACTTGTACTCGGAGTCGGGCTAACGTCCACGCTAGCTGCTATATGTTTAACATTGACGAGATACTTCAGGCCCCGATGTGCTGCAATTATGTAGAAATTCCTTGCTGCATAGCTTGCACACAACCATGCTCTTATCCACACTTCCATCCAGTCATTTTTTATAGCAAAACTTCCCATCCACCTTAGCGGTCGCTTCTACGTTCATGTTCACTGTGGTTTGTTGTTGTCCTAAATAATGAACGCTGAAACTCGTGCTTAGATCAGTGCATTTGCAATGCGTAAAAAAAAATTAACACATTATTTTTGTGTAATTAATTCAACGCGTTAAAGTCGTGGCCCTAAATCAAATTCAACATATTTATATAGCACTTTAAAACAACATCACCTTGTCCAAAACACATCACTCAACACTCACTGAGTGTAAAAAGTTTAAGTTTTATTTCCTGAGCACCACACACCAGATTTTTGACAAGAAAGAGAAGAACGCTCCCCATTTTCATTCATTACATCATTTTTCTTTTTAAAGTTGAAAAGAGTTGCATTTTGTACCGTGACTCAGTGTGCTGGGATAATTTTGTAAAGACGTGTAATCTGAGTCCTGCTCTGACTTATGCCTGAGTCATGCCTAAACAGGACTACAATAACTACATTTAAGTTCCTGGTCTTTGACCCAAATCTCATCTTTATCATTTCACCTTCATCCTCACAGATTTTGGATGTTCAAAAATGATTTGATTTCAGTATCTCATGTTAACATACCTAAAACTCCCTCCTCTAACACTGCAAGCTAACATCATGATCCAGTGAAGAGAGAACGAGTCACTGTAAAGTTTCCATGTTTATTTTTTGTTTATTTATTGTTAATGGTGATGACTTTTTGTGGCAATACTGGAGTGAATAAACTTCTCCTACTGCTCACCTTGTAAAGTTCAGGTGACTCATTAGTGGCAGGTTCGCCTCAGATGTTCTGGTTGTAAGTTAGGCTTTAACTCTAAATGCAACCAGTGTGATCATGCGCGTTTCGACTGCCAACAGTTAGAGTAACAACCGAACAAAGGGACTGCTGTGTCGGTCACTGTCCACAGCCTCGGGGCTGTTTACACATGCCATTGCCTCCTGTAGGCCAATCAGACAAGCCCTATTAGGTAAATAAGCTTGTGGCAGCCAATCGCTGGTAGGAACACCAGGATCTGGGCTGATTATCTATATACAAAACCCCAGGAAGTGAGAGGACTGAAGATGGAAACACCAAAGAAAAAACTTGAATACAACCTTTTAACTCCTCCCCTCTGAATATCTACCTCATATCTTAATTCAGGCTTAATTCATGTGGCTGCCTCAGCTCTGATTGGGTAGTTGATATCTGTCTGCTCGCTTATTGTCTGTAGCGAATGGATTTCATAGAGCTGCACTGATAATAAATGAACAGCTCGGAGTGAGTTTGGAGCCCATCACACTAGTATATTTGGTTCAGGGAACAGTTTTATTTTAGTCCCCAAAAAGCCTTTTGCATGAGCTGTTTGCAACTTCCACAAAGAAATTCACTGTTTCTTCAAGCTTTTTTGTTTCCGAACAACTTGACTAAAAAAAAATGAACCTAAAAATAGTTACTAAAGCAAATCAGTTCAGTTTCTGATTAATAATTACTATGTAAACACTCGTTGATGTTGTGTTTTTTAATCTTTATTTTTGTGTTTTAGTGATGTTTTTGTGATAGATCACAAAGAAAGAAGTCTCAAATGAAAGAATGAGTAAGCAGGCAACGAAACACCACGACTTTCACTATCACCATATTTATTAATATTGTTATGACTGTTTTTTTCTCTTATAAAAAGCTTGAATTTTTTATTGTTGGCAGATCATCCAACCTTTAAGCTGAGGCTGGTACTTGTATTTTAATGTACTTTAATACATGAAAACTGGAGATGTTTGGAGAACTTTGTAAAGTCTTTTAAATATGTTGAAAGTTGTTAAAGAAAATCTACGAGTCTTTACAAGCTGACATGGACTGAGCCATAAGTAATGTTAAATTAAACTGTGAACAAAAACAGCAGGAAATATGTCTCATTTCTGCCACGCCCAACTAATTCATCATGGTAAAGATGATCCCACGTCAGCTGATGTAAAATTTTAAGTTTAGAACTTGTTGCTCTGTGGGATGTTTACATATCGTGTTGATAGAAACAGATCAAGACATTCTGAAATACTAATATGACAAATATTTGGTCATTTATTTCAGCATTGTGTTGGCTGTAGGTCTGTGACACATACGGTGAGTTCTAGTAAGTGATTCCAGGAGAACTGCTAATTAAGATTGTGAAAACGCATCACGTACTGGTCAACTGCCAACGCAGCTGCTGTCCAAAGGATTTTTCTTTAAAACCCAGAAATACTTTAGCAGAATTAATCTCTGACAAAATGTTCAAGTTTAAACATAAAGGAATGTAACGAAATTTTAGACTAAAAATTTTTTTACTGCTGCTGCCACAGATTTATTAAGAATACCACGGTAACTATGCCAACACCCACTAACACAGAGCACTAACACAATTTTCCAGTGAGAAGGTACAGGTGAGTTGAGGCGTCATGTTTTGCTACATACATGCACCACAGAGTAAGTATGAACACCCACAGGTCATGCACACTTCATAATTGACCTTTCACCAAGCCCCTCTGCCTTAGTTACTGTTGCTATGTCCGACAAACACGACCAGCATGACAGATTATCATGACTGGAAGAAGTATTTCCGTGCGTGTCAGTGACCTTTTATGGAGCAAAACCTTTGCAAAATCCTCCAAATTGAACCAGCCTTGATCTCCTTTCTGCCCCCAAATCATGTCTGCTGAGTGGCGTCTGTCCGCTTGCAGCCTGCCTCCCTCTCAGCTGGCGAGAACTCCCAGCTGCCAGCACCTCCAAATCTTGGACCTGCCATCACCAAGAGCCAGCGTTAATCCAGAGCCGGCTAATGCACATCTGCAGGTGGACCACACCCCCCCACCTTGGGACGCTCCTCAGCACTAAGCTCACCCTGACATCTAGCTAGTAGTTCTTCCTGTTCTGGGTCGCAGGGGGCTGGTGCCTATATCCAGCAGTCTTTAGGCGAAAGGCGGGGGACACCCTGGACAGGTCTCCAGTCCATCACAGGGCCTCACACAGACAAACAACCATTCACATACACACAGTCACACCTAGGGACAATTTAGAGTTGCATGTTTTAATCTGTGGGAGGAAGCCAGAGTCCCCGGAGAAAACCCACATCATGCACGGGGAGATGCAAACTCCATGCAGAAAGGCCCCAGCCTGGATTCAAACCCAGGACCTTCTTGCTGCAAGGCAACAGCTCTAACAACTGCATCACTGCAGCAAAACGTTAAATGATAAAAGTAAGTGCAGTTACACCACGTGATCAGAGCTATACGCAGTCTCGTGATCTGTGGCAGCGATGTGATGCTATAAAAGACAGACAGACAAGCAGAGTCGAGGTTAAACTTGTGACAAAACCATGACATTTAGACAAAATCCTGATCTTAAAGAATTTGAAGCAGTCACATATGTATATTTTTGTGTCTAGCGTTTTATGTAGAACATTTTGAAAGTTTAAAAACCTTTCACTTCCTGTTTTGAAGAGGATAGTTTGAGCTACAGAGGATGTGGAGGAGCTTGTGATGGTGTGAATGCTACACTCTGGGAGGGTTGACACTAACTGGAAACACAATCAGAATGTAAGAAGATAAAAGTTCCCGTGCTTTTAGGTATTAACTGTATACAAAGTATGAAGAATTGGTTTATTTCACCAAAACGTCAGCAGTCGTGTAAAAAACAAAAGATATTTAAATGGGAGTTCAGTCATGTGACCTGTTTAAACCTTGAAGGGTTTTTCTGCTGTGCGATCCAAAGACTCCTGGGTTTTCTCATTTGTTTGGCCCAAATCCCAGGGATTGTTTCAAGTTTTTAAAAATTTAATATACGTTAATGTATAATATACTGTTTCCATACGCCTTACCACACCATTCCCAGTTGATTTTCACATTTTCATGTATTTTTTTGCGTTGTTTATTTTCTGAAGGTGGATCATCAAATTGAATGTTGACGGATGCCTTAAATAAACTCAATCTAACTGTTTTCTTGCTTTCAGTCAGTCAGAAAAGAGTGATGACCAAACATGTTTATTGTTCAGCATATTACAGGAATCAGTTCAATTTTCCTTGATCAGACGTGTCCTTTCACCACTCCCCGACCCCTCCAGCCCCCCTCTGCCCCCCCACAGCCACCCAACCTCCCTCTGGGGGCCCTGGGAGTGTTTTTACTGGAGCCAGCCAGCGGAGACGGCTGGTGTTTTCAAAGCAAAATCTCTTTCCTGAGGTAATGCTGGCCCGAATTGACCAATGCAGCACGTACAGACAAGCTGCTGCTCAGGCAGGAGGCCACGCTCGGTCTGTGATCACATACCAGTGGAGTTTTAAAGTTTAATGTTTAGCTGCCATATTTGTTTTAAAAAGGGATTTATCATGCCGGGTAGTGCACACGGGTTTGTTTCTGTGAAGCAGTTATAAATATACGTGTCAAAGAATGTTTCAAAAGTTTATGCAAATGAAAACCATTACAAAACGTCTGGTAAACCACTTTCTATTTTTTAGCTCTGTGTCTGCTCTCATTGATCAAATACTAATTAAAATTCTGCTGACATGTCTGAAATGTGGGACTTATCAGTGAAACAATCAACAACCTAGACAAAAAATTAATTATTGAGCAGACTTTTTGGCATCCCTGAGTGTGTTGCTGCCTGAAGCAGCCCTCAGTGTGTGACTCTCACCTCCAGCTTGGCAGGCTTTTCATGTCATGTTAGCGTGTGAGCCTATAGTTATAAAACAGTCTGGATTGACAGAATAATAAAAACTACGAGAGGAGCAAAAACAAAATAATTTGATTGAAAAATTAACAACACTTTGGGTTAAACGCAGAAGAAAAAGTACATGATCAGTTGATTTAGATTGTGTTGACATCAATAAATTTTACTTTCATAACACCCGCCTGCATTGAAAAATTGCTGTTTTCCTAAAATGAGCGGATTTTATCTAATTCAGTGAGTTCAAACAAACTCTTATCACAAAATGCCAATCAAATATTTAGATTTTTTCATAAACTTTGAGATTTAAAATTATTCTGAATCACAAACAAAATAAAAACAGCAGAATGATGTCATAATAAGAGTTCACTGAAAATCTGCCTCAGATTAAAACTAAATCTCTCCTCAGTGTGGAATCAAAAACTTTAACTGCTTTACATCGAGTTCAAACTCAAGGAGGGACTTTCCTCTTCTTGGATTTACATAACCGCCATTAAAAAAAACAAAACCTGGATCTTTCTCAAGACTTCGACACCCAAACATGTTAAAAACATGTTTGGATGAAAAAAAACTGAGATTGTTTTTTAAAAATTTGTAAAAATCAAGCATTGTTCATAAAGCAGATATGATGCAGACCAGTGTTGTATTTATTGAGGATTATATAAATGGGGATTCTTTTAAATCAATAAGGTTGTTTGAGGAAAACTTTCCGGAATTAAAAGCTTAATCCCACGTCTGTGCACCAGGTTCATTTGTAAGACACAGAATGTCTGACATTCTTTGAGGGTGAACTCATGTAACTTTAAGAAATGAGTCTACCATTCCAGAGAAGTGTCATTACTCAGAGTCTGGTAAAAAGAGTCGATGGTGGGATTATCTTCTGTTAACTGTGTGATCGGGATTATTTTATTCTAACTGGACAAATTCACAGGGACTGGTGACGTGAACGGCTGCACTAAAAAATCAGGAGACAAAATCATTTTCTGTTTATACAAACATGTTCAAATCAACTGCTGTGGAGGAACTGGTCCAACTGGTCGTGTTTTAAACACATTTACACAGAAATATTGTACATTTGTGTGTTGACATAAATACAGTAACAGACGTTTTACCTGTGAACGTTGACTCTGGAATATTTTTTTCAGACACTGAGATTGAGTTGGTTGAATATTTATGCAGCCGCTTATTTACAAAAGGCTGTGACAGTTTTCTTTTTTTGGGTAGATTTTCATAACCATAACCAATTTGTTATCTAAATTTTATTTGTAAATTTTGAAAAAGATGCGCCGAAGCAAATAATTAGCAAAAAACCAGAAGCTGCTTCAGATGTTTTCAAATGGAAGGTGTGTCCGATTGAGTCCGAGCTGTCGGGTGATGTGTCAGGGAGTCTGTTGGCCTCTTATATATGTACGGTTTGGAGGAGATAAGGACGCCGCTAATAGACCTTGACCCCTAATGACAGTCACACAAAGCAGACAGACAATAAACCTCCATAACTTCTTTTCACAACACGCTGCCTTGAACGTAACTCTTCAAGATTGAACCAAAAGTCTGAAGTCCTGCTCAGCTCAACTGAAACATTCTTTAAAGTCATTAGTAATTTGGATCTGTTGGCTCCCCAAATCCCTCAGGCTTTGATCCTTTTGATGAATCACCTGAGTTACCTTTATGTTAACCAGTTCAAATCTTATTAGAACATAACAAGTGGGTGTGGTTTCTGCCTTGACACAGAAATAAACACTTAATGTTCTCTTTGCTCGGGGGAAACGGGAGAATAGCTGCTTTTCACAAGCAGATTTTAAGCTGCAGAACAAGCAAAGTAAAGACAGAAGCGAGGGAGACCAGTCTGTCAGAGAAGCAGTTTGGGGTTGTGTAAGAGGAGGAGATGAAAAGCGGGAATGTCTCGCTGTCAACACCCGACCCAAACGAGACTCAGTTTGTTTATCTGAACGCCTGCCGATCACCAGCCGTGAACCAGGAAGCAGCAGGTGCTTCGCTCCAACGGCAGGCCTTGTGTTGTCGACAGTGGATAAACAGGTTGGGAACGGGATGAGGTAGTTAGAGGGGAAAAAACTAAAGCGGGGGTTGATGTTTTCCCCTAAACATTGGAGGGGGAATTAGCCCTGACTAGTTCAGTGTAAAATTTGAAAGTGTAAGCTATTTGTTGTTTTCCCCCCAAGCTGGCGTTTATTAGTGTTGTCTTATTGCGGCTCTGCTGAACAAGCCTGGCCCGCGCTGTCGTCTGGCAGGGACAGCAGTGGGATAAAACCGCGGCAGCGAGGGGAGATGGCTGGCATTCGGAGGAAGAGAGTCTCCATTATGTTTCCATTGTGGCTCTGTCACTCTCTGCTGCTCTGGCTGGATGTCCCCTTTAAGCAGCCGGTCCATGTCAGCAGAAATGAGCTTTTTCCTCCTCATTCATCCTGTTTCTTTTCTTCTCTTCCTCTGCTATTCACTCGGCTGTTTCTTCAAATGTCTTTAAGAGGGAAAAAAAAGTCCTGATCACACAGTCTTAGTGCATTAACACATCTGCAGCTTAACCTTGAGAGCTGGCCTGTTGTCGCCAAGCGTTGAGAGCAGCAGGACAAACAAAAGTTTGGATTGTCTAATGCATACATGGGCTCACTTCGGAACGCTGTAAATCCTCTGAAAAAAAGTTTATTTCACACAAAACTTTGGCTCAATAGTGCAGACATTGTCTTACGTAACGCGTCATCTGTGCAGAATGCTGTGCAGTGCTCCGGTGGTTTCTCCTGTTCTTGCTCATTTTGCCGGATGGAGGGGGAGGTTTGCCTCAGGGCAGGTGAGCTAAAGGGGAGATGGAGGTGGAGTAAGATGAAGGGGAGGACTCGGGTGACCAGTTTTACCTGGGACTGACTCAAGCCCGTCCGGACATGCAGGAAAGAGATCAGCCTGAGGGGGAGAAAGAGAAAGAGGGGAAATAGAAAGACAGGGAATGAGTTGTGATAGAAAAAAGAAAATATTTTCTTTTTTGTTTGGTCGAAGTTTTTTCTTCTTAACTTGCTTTTTATCACAACCATCTCCATCACTTGATCAGAGTTATGCTCCTCCTAAATGTAGAACTTTTTCCTCATCTCTCCATTACTCACTCCTCTCTGAGGTTTTTTTTTCCTCTGAAATTCCACAGAGATGAAAATGTTCCTGTTTACAGGAAAAGAAACTCAGATTTAAAAAAATCTCACAAGCCAGCAGATGTTGGACCAACATCATACAAAAAACAGACATTTCATGACATTCTGAAATACTAAAATTTCATAAAACATAACATTATTTTTAAAAATGAATAATAATGACATAATTGTGCGTTAGAATTGAGTGGGCGGACAATAGAATTTACTGGAAATTGTTTGTAATTACTGCTTGTTTTGTTTTACATCACAAACATCAAACACTAGAATTTATTTAGACATTGTATTTATAATATGTACTTATTTTATCATTTTTGCATGCTGTGTTTTTTATGTGGAGCAAGGTAAATGTTTTTGATAAAACTGGGCAGATTATTACAGTAATATGAAAAATAGCACCGAGATCAAGATGCTCCAGTTGGTTTTATTGAAGAGATACTAAACGTGTTTTCATGGGTCATATTGTTTCTGACATAAAAGATTAAAGTGAGTTTTGTTTCTACCGACCATGCTAATGAGCTAACTTATGCCCAAATTCACTTTATTCAAACCGATACAAAAACCGATACTCGGATCTGAGTACTTATCGATACCGAGTACCAATGCTGATACTTCTACCACACAAAAAATGCAATTAATTGGAAGACAGGCTTTATTTTCTTCTCTGCTTGTTACAACAAATGATGGTGAACTTGATAAAAAAAAGTCCATAAAAATAACCACATAAATACTGAGCCCCTCAGGGGACATGGTATGAAAAAAAATTAAGGTCAGACAAAAAATATAAACATTTTGCGTTATTCTGAGAAAGTTTTGCGATATCTGCATTCCAAGACCTGGAATACAGGAAGTACAAGCTTTTCAAAACTTTCTCGAGATAACGCAAAACTTTCTTAGGATAACGCAAAAGTTTCTCGAGATATCGCAAAACTTTCTCAGGATAACGCAAAACTTTCTCAAGATAACGCAAAACTTTCTCAGGATAACGCAAAATGTTAATATTTTTTTTTCTGACCTTAATTTTTTTTCATACCATGTCCCCTGAGGGGCTCAGTACATAAAAAACATTTCAAGTGAAAAATAAATATTTTCTGTGAAATTATTGCAGAGTGTCTACATTTTAAGTATTGGTTTATGGTATCGGTTAACTAACCAGTATCGGTGCATCCCTAATACTAACTTATTGATTTCTGTCTTGTGAGTTTCATGATTACTTCTTTAGCCAATAACTGATGTGAACTTAATTCACACAACTTTTATTTTCTTGATGTACTGGGTACATTTAGTAGCTTGATATGATATAATATGTTCCTTTTAATGCATTGTTTGATTATGAAAGTCTTAATAGTTCAGTTTTTTGTGTGTTTGTTGTTTTTTCCGCATTCATTAAGCTTGGACAGGAAAAAAAATGAGCATCCCTAAACTGTACTTCACCTTGGGGAAAAAGTTGTGATGGATGGTGGAATAAGGTATGGGGTAAGATGTTTACGAGTTATTTAACATACAGGTGCTGTGTGAGCAGTTTTCTATTGCTGCAGTTATTTAATCTGCTTTTACCCTTTTTGCTCTGGCTGTCTGCTTCCTTGCTGTAGAGCAGGTTGGGCATTCACAGCTGGTCAGTCACATTTTAATGGAATGATGTCAGAGGCTATGCTAATTGCAGGAGTGGCTGCAGAAATGTTACACGATGCTTTTCTTGCTGTTTCTGTTTGAATCCTCCTTTCCTTCCTCATTCCTTAGCCTAAAATAATAAACTAAAATTACACTGCAAAATGCCTAAAAGATGAAAAACCCAAATAGTTTCAATTAAAACACTTGATTACAGTTTTATAAACATCACATACATAACATTCTAAGTAATTTTACTGTTAACATCGATACTGACTCATTTTTTCCTGTTATTTGAGTTATTTCCATTACGCACGTACAGTTTAAATTCCTGTTACGAAGCCATTCTGTCAGCATGTGTCTCAATATGAAACTTAACTTGCAGCATTGCATTCAGCCTTCTGTCACCTGTTCCCCCCTCAGGTGAATGACAGTTGCAAATACATGCCTTTCAGAGGAAGTCTTTCTCAATCTTGGTCTAATGAACACCCTCTGTGTTTTTACTGTCTAACTGCTCAGCACAGAGGTGAAACCCGATGGATCGCTAACAACGTGACAGATGAATGACATCACAATAAGAGTTTTTTTAGGTAGTAATCAAATTATTGAAGTCAAAGGTCATATTTGTTTTCTTTTAAATGGTTTATTTCTCATTCCCAAATAAATATTTCATAACAAACGATATATATATATATATTTTTTTAGTTTTAAGTCTGTAACCCTGTAAACTGCTTCATAAACCCAACTTGTAAACATACAAGGCTTCTGTGTCCATAAGCAGATGGTAATGGCCTCTCAAATCAGTGTCAGAGCATGTTTAGATTTAATTAGTGGCTTTAGAACAGGTTTCCCTGTGCGAGTGCATCCACTTAAAGGCCCCTCATTGGATTTTCACGTTCACAATGGAAAGACTAAAGCGTCAATTCTAGTAATCCTATATCTGCACTCGGTGGCCCGTCCCTGGAGGGCAATGCAATGCCGTGCTCTGCTGTGGGTTTTTCATTCATTTGTCATAAAACATATTTGCTGCATTTAAATGTGCCGTAAGTGTGTGTGAGACTGAGAGTGTGCGTCGACTCGCACAGGGTTTAGATTGATTGAGCGGTGAATTGCCTGTCCCCTGGGTGTTTTTCGAGCGGCTTGTTGTTTCTGTTTTGTGGCTTCACAATGGGCCTGTGTGTATCGGGGTGGGATTTGTATGCATGTGGGTGGGAAGTGCTTGAATTTAAGAATGCATGTATGTGTTTGTGTGAGCGTTAAAAGGCTGGAAAGGGATACAGCATACTTTCGGGTTGCTAAGCGCTTAAGCAACGTTGTAATGAAAACAACCTCTACCTCTGCTTTTGGGTGAATCCCGTTTCAAGATAGTGAAAGAGAAACAGAATGAGCGTTGAAGATGATGCGGCAGGTTCGACTGCTTATCTAAACTCATGATGGTATCACTTCACTGTGACCTAAAGATGGAGTAAAACTTTTATGAACATGTCACAGATTTAAATTCCTGATGTTTATCAGAATTAGAACAAACTTCCTGTGAAGATATTTATCATCAGACTCAGCCTGAACAAAAAAATTCCAGTGGTAAAAAAGTTAACTTGTTAATAAAACATTTCCTGGTCTGCTACTCCTCCACCTCCTCTCCTTTCTGCTTGACCGACCCAGTGTGACCTGATGGACTGGGCCGGTGGAGGGCTGAGGTGGATCTGGGATGAAAGCTGGGATTGTTGCAGGGTGGAACAGGTTCCCTCCTAGCACCTGGCCATCTGGACATTACATCCCCCTGAGCTGTAATGGATGCCCTCCTCCTCCCTCTATCTACTGGCTGAAGACCCATAATGGACGCCCCCACCAGCCCTTTAAGGAAGCCCCTCTGGGACTTCAATTTGGGAGGTTTGCAGCAGTATAATGGTCTTCATTTAAAGGCCCATT
Organism: Pachypanchax playfairii; assembly: GCA_006937955.1. Taxonomy (NCBI): domain Eukaryota; kingdom Metazoa; phylum Chordata; class Actinopteri; order Cyprinodontiformes; family Aplocheilidae; genus Pachypanchax; species Pachypanchax playfairii. The sequence continues at coordinate 290,544 of SSNP01000088.1, forward strand.
CATGATGAGAACCGAGTCGACTCTGAGGAACTGTGAACACCAATGGAAGGGGTCAGGAAGGGTTACTGCAGGATTCAGACAGCTCTGACCACCGGCTGATAGTTAAAACTTGATCGCTACAGACGACTCATACCATTAACGGCCCTTCTGCTGCTGTGGCAACAGGTGTAAAGACTATTGGCTTGTGGCGCAGGTGTGTAAGCCTGATTCAGATTACCTACACCGCCATGGTAACCAGCAGCTATGTCCAACTTAAAACCTGAGCAAAGTTTATTAAATCTAAGAGCCGATGCATTCGGCTGAACAAGGAAAAGGAAATTAGCCTAGCTATGTTACGACCTCTTGTTTTAGAGCACCAGGAAGACAGGAACACCTGGAAGGGCTGAAGCCAGGTGTGTGTAGAGGTAGCAGAGCTCCTCCTTTCAGATTTGGAGACTCATAATCACAAAAACACTATTCTACTTGCATCTAAGCACACATGTTGAGACTACCTGAAAGGTGAGACACTTAGTTATAATTTATACCGGGAGTTGAAATGAAGTGCAGAATGATTTATGGGAAACTGTTTGTACGTCACAAGGTTGAATTATTCGATCTGTTACAAAAGGTTTTTCCTACAAATCCTGATGTTATTGTTTTAGAAGTGAACGCAGTTTCAGATGACAGAATCAAGTTTTAGCTAATGTTTCAGTTCCTAAACTGCAGCGATTGGACACTATTTCACAGTCCACATTCCTCAAGTGGTGCAACACATGAGGCAAGATTTGACATGAAAGACAGTGAGACTAAAAGTGTGTGTCGCCCTGGAACAGATGAACTTTTGTCTCTTTTGTTTCTCCAAATATAAAATACCTTCCTCTGGAGATTTTTTTTGCTTTGCTTCGTTCTTTCTTCCCAAATCTCCTCTTCTGGTGGGAAAAAGAGGAGACACTTTGAATCTGTCCACTATGAGCCTCCTCATTTTGTCACCTCTGCATGATTCCATTAAGAAAACAGGTGAGTGTGGAGCTGCTGCTTGACTGTTTTTACCCAAAGGTTGAATTGCACGGTTAACATAAGCAGTGACACCGTGTAATTCTGATTTCTGGAAAAGAAAAAAAAAGCTGTTTGAGGATCATAATACATATTTAAACCTGTTTGGAGAGTGACCTAAAGGAAAAAATATTCTTTTCAGGAAAAGTGGAACAAATACTCCAAAACTTAATGAGTTGATCATCCTCTAAATCACAATGATAAAACACTTTTTGACTTTATACAAAAATACTGAAAGACATGTACAGCATGTCTCGACTCCATGAAACCATACATGTAAAATTTCAAAAACAATTTCTGTTTCATTTTCCTAAAAGAATAAGTCCAAAAATTCAGCACTGCAGTGTTAAAGGAATCCTGTAATGAACAGCAAAGCAGTGATGCTACGTTCACGTTACAGTTTTGAATGTTTCTTAAAAGACAAGCAGCAGCATTTTGGACCAGCTGCAGAAAATGGACATGCAATGGATCAATAAATGACCTGAGTTTAAACATGGTCTAACTAAAAAAACTCTGAAAAAATTGAATTTATTTTGATCAAAAACTGTAGTTTACTGGCAAAATTTCACCAAATCATGACACTCCCTCTACTGTGTTTCACAACAGGGATGCAGCCTGACCTCACGTGAAATACGACTGCATTGGTCGATTTTAAAAACGACACTATAATCCGTACGCGACCCCTATCTGCAAGCCCTAAACTTAACCGATCCGCTTTTTAATGATAAATATTCGGCTTTACAGTGTGTCCATATGTATCTTTACATTTTTAAAGCTAACCGTTGTATTAAATGTATTAAAATTGTATTAGAATTTTTTCAGCTGAACAGAGTGAAATTTCGCGCATGCGTATTTGTCAGCTCCTCTGGGAAGGTGCATGCACGCGCTGTCGGTAGTCCAGAAAACGCTCCGACAGGTCGTTTGAAAATGCTCTCACAGGTTGTATTTTTTGGAGCTGTCAAAATCGACCTATATAGTCGTATAATGTGCGGACAGGTAGTAGGGATGACGTCTGTCCAGCTGTAGTATAAATAAATATATTTCAGTTTTTTTTTTTATTTTTAAAACATTTTTGACCATTTTAATGACATTAATTTGTTGTGTTGTCTTTGCTCTATTGTTATAAACAATAAATGAATTTTAAGAAAGATTTCCAAGAGATCTCATAAAAAGATTAGCAAACAGTTCATACAAACCGTTGTACCTTTTTCAGTCACAGTTTTCAAATTGAAATACATGAAACAAGGATGTGATGTTTATTGAGAGAATTTAGGGCAAATAATAAAAATATGAGATACAAAAAATCAAGGAGAGAACATTGGGATGTGAGTCTTTAGCTTTTAGTAAACTGACTGAAATGTACAACTTGGTTTTTTTAATGAGGACAAATTGCATAAAATACTTAAAATGTGTTAAATATCACGTGTCTGCTTACCTGATTGCAGACTCGTGGGTTTTTACTGAGATTATGATGTTTATTTAGTTTTCTAACTTCCATTTATTTGACTGATGCACAACCCAAAAACACCTGCATGCTTACAAATAAAACAAACTACCTCAAAATTAAAACCAACAACTTAATCTCCTCCAATCAAACTCTGCTAGTTATGTCATTTTTAATAACCTCTTTACTGAAGGAGAAACAAGGAAGTGCTTTCAAGTTAAAAAGCAGGACAAAATAGTTTATGTTTTAATGGAGGCGCCAAAAAACTTATTATTTATACCAAATTGCAGCTGTCGTTATGTTTAGTTGTTGCGCCCTTTTTGATTTGTTAAATGATAAATCAGTCCAAAGTTATTTTATAGAGTTATGTTGTTCTAATCTTATTTACCTATATAACTGTTGATTCAGTGAAAGTTTTATTATCAGCTCTTTGAGCAGCAGTAGAAAAACCCATTAGGCCACTTCCCTTTGACGGTTCTAAATGACGTGTTGTTTTAAAAACTCCCGGCTTGCGCTTTGATAGTTTTTCCTCAACACATTTCATCGTCCTTTTCTGGGGCAAGGTGACACTATCAGCACACGGGATCTTATCTGTCGTGTAATGTGTAATAAGTGGTAATGTAACTAAGGTCGGTGTGTGTGTGTGTCTGCTTGCGTTGTGTGTCCTGGTGATGGTGATGTTGATAGGTGTGATAATTGTGCTGATGTGCCAATCATCTCTGATACGCTCTGTAGCCTGAGGAGGAAGAGAGGACAAGAAAAAGGAGATGGTCCAGGTTTGATAAATATGGGAGAGATTCCATCTGCAAACAAGAAAAACATTAGATTTCTGATTCTGTCTGATGGCTGCTCTGGCTTTGGAGGACTGAGATTCATGACTTCTGCTCAGTGACACCTCTGAAGTGAAGCAGAGATGGAACAGGATGTTGGTTTTAGAACCGGTATTAACAAGCAGGCTCGGAGAGGAAGATCATGATAAACTGGGATTCACGAGCGCAGATGTAGTAGCAGATTCTGACTTGACATGTGAGCACCACTGTCTTTTTTTCTGTTTTCTTTCTGTGAGTGTGTGTGTGTGTGTGTGTGTGTGTGTAGACCACATGGAATGTCTCAGTACCTGCATCAACAGGTTACGCAGCTCTTCTTCTTTACTTGTCAAACCCGCAGGGCCGAGTCGGAGCTCGACTTGGGTGTTGCACGGGGATTCTCACTTTAAAGGGGTTCCTCTGGTTCGGTGCACAGCTCCGAGCGTGCACATTAATGTGGGAATATGTTTACGTCTTTTATAACTGCTCCTTGTGAATCAATTTTGTCAGTTACTGAGTTGTTATTGAGCAACACAAAATGCTGTGTTTGCTCAGTATTTTGCACCAACAAACCCAAACTAACCAAAACTGACACTCTTCAAAAGATAAGCAGCTTCTCTGATTCTGAATGATCCTGCAAGCGGCTGTTTCTGCCTTTAGATAAAAAAACACGACGTTACTGTGTGTTGACTTTAGATACCTTTAAAGATATTGTTGAATTTAAAAACGTCATTTTTAAGTGAAAGAAATAAGAAAGCTGGATGTATATTTAAGATGTTTATGTGGCTTCTTTGTGCTGAAGTTATAGAAATCCATCTAAAACAGATCTCAGGTTTGATTTTATGTAATAGTTTCACTTATTTTACTGTTTTCAGTAGTTTTATGAATATACCTGGGCAGATAAAGATGGAGCCAGTGATGAGAGGATTTCAGCAGGTGCTGCTGCTCTTAAAATACATTTTATTTACATGTTCTCCACCAACTGGAAGGGAATACACATTTTATTTGAATATAATTTTAAAAAGTGCTGTAGAGGCAGGAATTCTAGAAATATAAAAAATACGAACAGCTTGTGTAAAAATCTAAATTTAACAAGAGAGAGACTGAAAGTATCACGTTTTTTTTAGATTTTCTTACGGTTTGTGTTTATTGTTCATATCCATTTTCTGGTTTGTTTCTCTTTCTGCTTCCCTACACAGCAGGTCCTAACTTAGTAATTATTAAATCTGCTTTGCATTTGGTTGATTTCTTCTTTAGTAAACGGTCATCCCAGTTTCTTATATTGTCACTGTTTACTTGCCCTTATTTTGTATGGCTTTTTATTGCAGCTACCTTGAGTTTTCTTTCTTTTACTTAAGTGTTTTACTCTCGTGGAATTAAATCTACAACATGATCACCTGCTGCCTGCTGGACATTGTGGGCTGTCCACTTTTATCATATCTTGTGATGATGAAAACAACAACAAAGACCCCATTAGGAGCAACAGGAGACCCGAGGCCATGAAGCAGATCAACCTGCTGGACTAACCTGATGAAGAGGATTGTGCAGCACAACAATCCTGGTTATCATCATGGTAAGTCTGACTCTATGTGCATGGTCATGTGTAGCAAATAGAACTTATATCAGTAGATTGGGGCTGATCATTTTCAATATATAATGTTTGAAGACTGATGAGCTACAGGTGCCGATTTATCAAAAAGACCCAACGTTAACATTTTAGTTGCATTTTACTGTTTTAAAGGCTTTTTGCTCTAAATTGAAGGTTTAATTTAAATACATTTCTCAAAAATCATTTTCAAAAGTCATTTTTTGGCTTTATATTCAAAACACAATGCAAGTGTTTGAAAACATTATTTGTGATTATATTGTTAACTTCACCAGGACAGTGTTCTTTGTTATCATAGTTACATTATTATACAACATGATGCTGCTTTGACTTTAACCTTATTTGGCATGAGAGGTGGTCAGCAGGGGAATCATTTCCTGTCTGATGCTGTTGATATGAATCCATCGTTTAGCATAAACATATCTGAAATTAGCTATTAGTATCAGTTTAATCACTGACTCTGCTGGTTCAGAGTCAGCGATTAAACTGTGACAACATAAGTGAGTCAGCGAAAGTCAGCAAAACATTTTGAAAATTCAGTCATTGTTTTCTTTTGTTAGCTGTGTCTAAAAGACAGACTGTATCTTTCTGTAACATGGTGTTAGCTGTGAGTGTCGTAACAGGTAAAGGATGAGTGTTTCTGCTTCAACTGGCCTGCGTCGTCGAGTGTTTCTCTTTCAGGGATCCTGTGTCGCTCACTCTGTAAAGGGCCTTGTTCCTGGGCCTGTATTGTTTTACCGGATCGCCCATTGTGCTCTCAGAAAGAGAAGGGAGAGGGATGGAGAGGTGTGGGGGGGGGGTTGGGGTGGCCTGGTGCCAGTCATGAGTATACCAGCTGCCAGCCTTGGACTCACACACACACACACACACACACACACACACACAGAAGTGTGTTTTGTTATCCTTATGGGGACCGTCCATTGACTTCCATTGATTTTAGTAACTAGATTTATACCTAACCCAAACCCTTTTACTAACCTTAACCATTACTGATCTATAACTAACCCTAAGACTAACTAAAACTCTATTCACACCATACCTATAAACCTAACCCCTAACCCTAAAAAGGGGAGTCCCCCTCATGGGGACCAGGCTTCGGTCCCCACAAGAACCCTCGGACCCCAGAAAGATAGTAAAAGTCAGGAAACTGGTCCCCAGGAGGTCAGAAATACAAGCCCACACACACACACACACACACTCACACACATAGAGGCTGAGAGGAATTGAGAAGCCCTGGATGAGAATGTGGGCCACGGATGGATCAGAACCAATAAGGCCCAACCAAGGCTCTGTTACACAGGAATGCGAGGACATACACACGTATACAAACATGAGCTGGTATAAACCAGGGGTCTGAAACCTTTACAATCAAAACACCAATGTTTTATTAGAGGCTGGCTTCCATTTCTGAGGGTGTTACTTCACTGGGCAGCAGCTGCTGGTGGCTAGTTATAAAAATGTGGGAATTTTTGGTTTGGATTATACAGAATTATGGGAGGTTTGTGTATCAAACTACAGTAGCTTAGCCATTTTAGGATTTTTTTACCAGAGACTTTTTTTATTAAAACAATTAAAAGTTGGTTCACTTCTTAAAAAAAATGAAGAACTCCATTGACGATCATTTAGCCCCGCCCCTTGTACCTTTATAGTTGTTTTTGTTTTTAACGTCTGTCTCACTCTTCCTGTTCACTCCGTCACTGTAACCAGATTCAGTTACAGTCTGTCATACCATCAATTCAAAGTCTATTATACAACAAAAGGAGTAAATCAAACCTAAACTGTTGTAGAGTAAATCTGTTCTGACATAATAAGACACTTAGACCCAAGTCAGGACAGGAAAGACAAATGAATAAATAAATACAAGCATTGAAGTATGACACAGGAAATAAAAAAAAAGATAATTTAGTTTAAAGTGTGTGAGCTCTACAGGAATCAGGAATGCTGTGAGATCATCTCCAGGAAATATTCTGCTTTGTTCATTGCTTCTTCTGCTTCGTAGTTTGAGACAAATCCCGTCTCATGTCTTAGATAAAGAATTTTCCATTTCATCTGTCAGCGCAAAACACAAAAACAAACTTATGTGCACTTAACTTCTTACCACTGGAGATAGACATCCGCTCCCCGAAACCCTGAAAAGGAATAAGTGGGTATAGATATTGACTAACTGATTTAACTTCCTAACTTTGTAGCTAATGTTTTGGTGACTGTTAGCGCTTCGTAGAAGAAGCCTGTGGCTTCCTCTTTTTATGGAATCCGTCTCTGAACAGGAGCTATGTGAAGGCAGCGATTGTGACTGTAAAAGAGATGAAAAAGACTGAAGTAAAATTTCTAACACCACCAAAAATGTAAAACTAATAATTTTATTAGCTTTACTTTGCCATTACCTCTCCAGGATATAACCACCAGCTCCCCACGACCCTGAACAAGAACAAGTGGATAATAAAGAAAATGACTGTCTTTCTATGACAACACCTGCCTCCCCTGACTGCACATCGAGACACATGTAAAAACATGCAGGATGGGGCCCTCAAGGACCAGGGCCACTCATCACTGTAATAGAATTAAAGGGCCCCTCAACTGAAATTAAAACATTGAAGGTTAGGTTATAAATTTGAAATCCAAAAGAAACTAAACTTCATCATAACATTGAGTCACACATGTTTCTATCTTTGCATGTGAATGTCTCCAGTTTTAGTTATTTGGTGAAATTTATTCTGAAAATTCAAAATTTCTGTCTGAGACATTATTTTCTCTGGACACAAACAGAACAGCTTCTTTTCAGCTCTTCTATAGGTGACAACTTCTACCTTAAAGGAAGTCTTATTGATAGTAAGGAAACTATTACTTCATTCACGCGGCAAAACATGTCAAAGGAGCACATGGTTACTGACGGTTATATTTAGACTGTGGTTAATAAATGCAGCTCTCCAAATTGCACCTTTCGTTGGGCGTAGCGTTGTGTTTACTGTGACAGAGATCTGTCAGAGGAAGTACGACTTCAACCCTGTCTTTACAACCTAAACATCAAAAACAAAGTTCTGAAAATAATTTGACTTATCTGTTTTACTTTTAAGCTTAGAATAGATACATTTTAATGTTTCTTTGTAAAAAGCAAAAATCATTTGCGTTGACGGAGGAAAGATTTAAATGAAAATGTCATTATAAAAAAGTGATGTGGAAACTCCCCCCCACTATAATGTGACATAAGACGTAGCACATTTCCTGATCATAAGGCTTGATATCCTAATAGATATTTATGTCACAGATAAATGTGGGTGTGCTAAAATTCAAAGGATTAAATTATTAAATGATTCTGATTTATCACGCCAGTAATGATAAGCTGCTGATTCCATCTTTTAGTTGTATAAATTGGCTTTTTTTAAAGAGGCATAAAATAAAAATTATTTATGAGTAATGACATCGTTTAATATGTAGTAATCATATTACATCAAGTGCCAATCTGGGTATGAAAACTACAAACAAACACACTCTCACTAACTACATGATAAACACACATTCACCAGCAACACACATTCCAACCTCCCAAAACAGTTGTTTCTAATTTGATTGACTTTTATTTGAAATATGTCAGACTGCGTCTAACTGTGTGTGGGAGGTCTGACTCATCCAATCGCACTTGGCAGTTTTTATTAAGATTAATAAAGATATAATGATAGTCCTCTCATGAATGTAAAGTACTCAGACTTGGCAGAGCTCCAGAGGGAACAGCTCCTACTGACAAATTATTGTTGAGTTACAAGCAGCAATCTGTCTGTCGCCCCTCATTTTCTACAGGCTCGTTTTCTGAAATGACTTTGATCTGCATGTCATCCTGTCTTTAAGATTACTGTCTCGGGCTGACGGGATCATCTTACTCAAACTGGATGCTGATTTAGATTCTGCAAAAACTCGATCAAGTTCCTTCTATCGTCTTGAGTTCTCACCCTTCTCCTTTGTGACAGTTGTTCTCTGTTTTCAACCTCAAATCATGGATAACAGTGTTTAAATTTAGGACATCTCTAAGCACACCCGTAGTTGTAAATGCAGCAGACTGAACCTATTTTAATATTTCGTATTTTTGTTGTACAACAACAGAAATGTAGATAAATTGGGTAGATGGATCTAAACTGACTGGAGAAACAAGCTCAGGCTGGTAGGTCTTTTTATGATTACTAAACACTGTGATGTTGAAATATCACCATCTGTTTGAAAAAAAATGTGAAGAAATGGAACCACAGGTGTGAATTCATGCTTAAGAACAAGTAGTTGAAATAGTCTATTCATGGCAATAGTTGCGGAAGTTACTTTGACACAGTTGCTGTCAAATCAATTGCAGCACTGCAGTTTTGTTGTACTACTACTACTACTACTACTACTACTACTACTACTGTCATTTAGCAGACGCTTTTATCCAAAGCGACTTACATTGAGAGAACATACAAGCAAGAAATCAAAGAGAAGGAAACAATATAAGGAGGCGGACTGTTTGGAGTCCAGTTTAATTCCGACGCTGATACATCAAGTGTATCAATTTTTTTTTTTTATTATTTATTTATTTATTTATTATTTATTTATTTTATTTTATTTTTTCTTTGTAGAGATAAACTCCCAAATCGCTATCATAAATCATAAATTAATCCCACATTAAGACTGAAAGTGTTGTAAATAGCAAACCAGGCAAAGTTGAAGAATTTCGTGTTTTAAAATAAAACACTTTTTTTAGATGATGAAATATCCATCATAACATCCAGTGATGACTAGTCGCTTATGTTTATAAGTAAATATTTTTCATTTAAAAGGCTAAAAAAGCCCCACTCACATAAATCTAGTTTGAAATGTAGATAATAACATCTCATTGACAACAAGAATTATGATGCAAAGCTACACTTAGTAAAAATTAAAAATGCATTTTTTATTTTAACAGTTTAAGATTTCCAGTTTTAGTATTTGACATTATTTTATGGAAGTTTACTGGAGCCAGTGGTCCTTATGGTGTGTTCACACCACCCAACGCGTCCAGGCAGCAAAACGCTCAAACGGACGAAAGTTGCTGCTTAAATAAAAACACAGCTGCTTGCACACTTTGTACAGTCCGCGTTGGCGCGTACATCACAAGGGGGCGGGGGATTTCTCTGTTGCTATAGTTATTTACAACATGACGAATCATGTTGAGAGAGTGGCTTGGATTTATTAGATAAAAAAAACTATACAATGTTGTCGTCGGGTGCATTTGCGTAGGTTGTGGATACACCCAATTGGGACGATCTGAGTTTCATAAAGTATCTAACTGTTTACCTGGAACTCCAATATCCTCCGATATCTTCCTCCAGATAAGGTCCGAGCTTTTCCTGTCCTTATAAAAATACGAAGACGGGTCATACAGTTCACGGTGATGACAGTGATAATCAGTTTCTCCTCCATTTTGAAATGAATTGGAATGACTGTCAGATCTAGCCGTTGATAACGTGATCAGTGAAAAGAGTCGCTGATTAGTTGCTGCCCCAAAGTTCAGTTTTCCCAACTTCAAGCAGCAGCTGCCTTGACGCCTTCACGGACCGTCCGAGCAGCCGCTGCGTGGACGCGCTGACACGCGCTGCGCGGACACGCACGTCGGCAGCTTGACGCCCACCTGTTGCTTAGCACCATAGACTTAACATGCTAGCTGCCCTGCTGCCTGGACACGGTGGGCGGTGTGAACGCACCATTAGTTGTCCTTAGTGGAATTACATTTTGCCACATTGTCCCATTGATTTCATTTTTGAGTGAGTAATCATACTGCTATGGTTTGTGTGTTCTCCAGGATTTATTTGTTTGATTTTTGTGATTCAGTGTCAGGGTGAAGTGGTCAGGCTTTCTGGCCCTTCAGTCTGTTGTATAGACCCTAAAATGTCTTATTATACTAAACACAACCAGCAAAGAAGCTCCCAAATGTAAATATTTTCACCATCAAAAGTTGTCACAGTCAATCATATGTAACCAAATATAGCAACCTTAACTCTAACCCAAAACCCGGACGCTCTCTAATACTAAACCTAACCCTAACTCTTACTAATAAGTAATAATCAAAGTGTATTGACTTCTTTAAACTGAGTCTTACTATAAATGTATTTTTTATTTAATACCCTTTGTATAACATCTTGATCTAAGGGTTTTTTTGTGTATTCATATATGGCCACCTGTTGGAAATAATTTATCTTACTTAAGCTTTTTTAACTTGAACCGGCAAGACAGACAGAGTTTAGATTTTACTTGCACAAGAAGCAAACAGTAGCTACGTTTACATGGGCACATTTAATCGGAATAAACGCCCAATCGGATAAAAAAGACGTCATGTAAACATGTCAACCCGAATGTTTTGATCCGATGCAGCCTGATCCGAAAGAAATTTACTTCCGATCGAGAGGGGTGGTTTTGTCCGATCTTCATTCGGATAGACGTGCATGTATACACCCATTCGGAAAGAAAGGGTGAAAAGAGCCCTTTGCGCATGCGCACAACTTCAGCGTGACGTCTTTCCACTTTCGCAGACTCAAGTAGAAAACATAGCGGGAAGTAAACAGAAGTGGTCTGCTGGTGCAGTCATCATGTCATCCTGCTCTCCTCTCCTGTGGTGGAGGAGCAGTAGTAATATGTATTCAGCCTCTAGCTTGGTTAATGCGACCAGTAAAAACCCAAACATAAAGGTAATCACCCGCAGAAGGTCCATATTGGGGATAACGTGAGTCAGATCGAGCACACGATGGGGCGGGAAAGACGTGCAGAAAGGACGGAGTTTGTTTACTTTTTTTTCTTCCCCCGGAAAGACAACTCGCTGTGCGCATGCTCAACTCATTTAACCTGATTGAGTGCTTGGTGCATGTGTACTCATGGCATGATCAGATCATTTCAGTTAGTGTCCATGTAAACAGGGATTTGGGAATTCAGATCGACCAAGATTTTAATCAGATCGGGGAAATTTGGCGCATGTAAACGTAGCTACTGATAACTTGTTTATCCCTTTAGGGCTGAGCAAGACACAGTTCTTCACCAGGAATTCAGTCTGCATACCACATTTAAACTGAACTGTTGCCAGGAGGACAGTACTTGTCTGACTGCATTGTACCAAGCTCAGAGTTTGGTGGAGGGGGCGTTATGGTATGGGACTGTTGTTCAGGAATTAGGTTTGGCCCCTTACTTTCAATGAAAGATGCTTCAGTGTTTCAGCACACAAGAACATTTTGGAAAATGTCATGTTATGTACCTTGTGGGAACAGTTTGGGGATGTTCCTTTGCTGTTCCAATGCGATTGCACACAAATCACGTCCATGAACACTTGGATGAGTCAGGAAACTGACCGACCTGCTCACAGTCCTGACCTCAATCTGACAAAACACTTCTGGGATAAATTGAAGCAGAGACTCTGAGTTAGGTCTCCTTCCAACAACAGTTCTTAACCTCTGGAAGAATAGTCAAAAGCGAACCTTGCAGCAAGCCTTTCCTGATGAGCTGAAACAGTTATAGTTGCAAAGGGTGAGCCGATTTCATATTAAACCCTACTAATTGGGAATTACATTTAAATTTCATATGCATGTAAAAGGCAGACATCCCAATACTTTTGGCAATAGAGTATAGCTCTTGACTGAATGAACTTGATAGGATTTTTTTGTTGTCCCATTTTTGTAAGAATCTCCATTGGTGGTAAACTACAGTGGTAATGAAGAAATCTCTTGACTAATGCCTGAAAACCAAATGAATGGTTTCTGAGCGGGACAATAATCATGTGAAATGCTTGCACAATAAAGGATGTCTAAATCTTTGCTTGGGGGCAATGAGGAGGTGCAAGGAGCTTGGCAGTCTCTTATGTCTCATCTTTCTCACTTTTTCCATCTCCCTCTCCTCTCTTCATACATAGTGGGTGTGATAGATGAGCCTGAACGGAGAACATAACCCTCTTATGAAAGAGAGATGAAGGGTGAGCACCCTGAGAAGTTTGCACGTGCTTGTGCATATATTATCTGTGGTACAGTGTATATGATGTCATGTATGAAGATGGCTTCCACTACATTCATGTCATTACTGAGATTGTTTTCTTCATTGATCGAGCCCCTTTTTAAAAATCACAAACACTAACTGAGACAAAAAGGAAGCTAAAGTTGTCGACAAGGTATTTTTGAATTGTATAAATGAACAGGTACATTCAAAACTGAAGGGCCAACTTTATACATGAAACCACCAATAAATATTCCATTTAAACAGGTGCAATATGCATTGTTTAACAATTCACTAACAAATTTGGCTCCATTTGATTGTCAGGTCATGTAATGTGAAACATTACCCAGTTTGTATCTCTGTTTGAAACAGATTCATGACTAAAATAATGCTTTTTAACAACAGAAAACTATGAAATACCTTTTGTGAAATTTCATGACTTTGTGGTTATTTCTGAAGAATTAACCAGTAATATGAAACATTTTATATCTAAAAAAACGTAAGGAAACACTGATTTACAGACCTTTCAATATATCTGCGTGAAGATTCAGCTGGCTTTGTTCGGCTTCAGCTCCAACTCATTAATATTCATTATATGAATTTGCTGGACTCTGATTGGCACTGCTTTCTGTTTCGTCCTCCGCTTGCCATGCGCTAGAAACACACCGAGGGGGATAGCACACCAAGTTGGTTTGATACATCTTATGCTAACAGCTTTTAGCCAGCAGCATGCTAGGTGTGGTCTCAACTGTGTGAGCTGATGAATACTAATGAGCAAAGGAATTGTGACGTAACAAATACACGATTTTCGAACTCGAGAGAACTCGGGTGTTATCGCCACCTGCGTAGTTTGAGAGATTAAAACTGAAAGAGAAGTCATTGTACCATTTTCATACCCAGTATGAAGGTAAGAACACCTGTGGAGCTAAAACGTTTTTTAATGAAATGGCCTCTTTAAGAGCTAGTTTGGCTTTATTGATTTTCTCAGTGCTTTAACCTGAATATATGTTTGGACTAATCTTGAACTCTGTTGTTGAACTTGAGGAAAACAACATCTAATTTTAGTAAAGTTGTAAACATTTTCTTTAAAAGGTAGCTATTTTTAAGAAACTGCTAGCCTAAAATTCTTTCTTGATCTGCTTTCCAAGTGATCAAATTAAAACATACCTTGGAGAACACAGATGCACATCTCTTGGCACTTACCACTTGATGCCAGAATGGCTAATTACAGGTGTGGATGTTTAAGTGATTGGTGTGTGTTTCTCCTTGAGTGCTCATAAGCGAGGGATCAGCCTGACACTTAAGCGCTCTTGTTGCCTTTCACCCATACTCTTTGAGGATCGTGTAGTATCCTAATGCCTAGAACTGATGCTCAGTTACAGTCAATGCACCTCAGGCATTCCTCCTGTTAACTGTGCAAAATTGTCAAAATCAGTCAGATCTGGTCTTGTCTTTGTGGCTCAAATTCATTTTTCTGGTCTTCTGAATCCAAACAGATACAAAGTAATTATACATAGATTAAAAACCACATCTATTCAAAGCACAGCTTCAACCATGAATCAATCTGCATCAGTCCACTCTTTGTCTTTTTTGTTTTTGTGAATGACCTGTGGTGTCAGCTTCCATAAACAATACCTGGCTTGAAGAATCAAGCAGGGTTTCCACAAGGTAACACAACACAGCCCAGTCATACTAGCCTTCAGCAGCTCGCACAATATGGATCCTTTGGAGCCCAGATATAATTTATTAAAAGGCTAAGACTAAAGAAGGCTAAGGCGCTTGTGCATGATGTAGAGGAAAGAGAAAGGTCTCTTCTCAGATGACAAAGTGTTTATGTTAGCTAATCTCTGAGGTGGACTTTAACCATTGTGGAGGGAGTCATTGTGTTCACTTCAGGAAAAATAGGCTACTCAATGTAAATGAATGTAGGATTGGGGTTAAACCTTAAAGAGAGCTCTAGTGTGTGTATGTGTGTGTGTTTGAATCTAGTTCAGCCATCTTAATCCAGCACCTAGACTCTTGGCTCCTTGGCTCATCAAAGTGAGAGGCAAGCAGTAGCCAGCCCAGATTTAATCTCTGCGTGTTTGTTTGTATAAGTATGTGTTTGTGAGGGTGCTGAGCATTGTGGCCCCTTCATACACTCAAGGGCTTTATGGTGTGATAGCAGAGCTAAGCTAACGTTTGCCCCAAACAAGAAGATGATGTGGATGATGATCAGCACGCAGTGGCACCTGTACATGCAGCAAACTGGTGAACACTGAACTCATTTGAAGATAATCTGACACCAGATGTAGTTTGCACATTTCTGCAGGAGCAAAATTGTCCTATTTGACCAGCTTCTAAACACAATTTTTCACCTCCTTGTAATCAAGCAGCATTTTTAAAGTTTAACTCACAGAGAGATTGTTGTACAAAACTAAATGTGTTTAAGATGGTTGATTTTCTAGTTTAATAAGTGAAAACCAAAGAGATGCAAAATATATTATGACATCTTGACTATTTTATGAGCCAGCATCCCTAAAACATTTACTTTTCATCTTGTTATTACCCTTGAACTGTGTTTGCAAGAACACATTTTACACTCCCAAACAGAAGAAAACTTAAATATTATACAAAAAAAGTGATACATCTGAACACAATGATGATAAAACTTTCAGCTGAACCTAATATAAAACTTTATACAGCAACCATGTTAAAAGTTATTGAATTCTGACAATTAATGTTTGTTTAAAGGGACTTAAGGCAAGATTTGTGAAAAACTACACATGCATTTCCAGTTTATTCAATGCTAATGGGTCATGAAGCATTAAAAACCCAAAATAACGAGGCCATCCACATATATGTCTGTTGCCTTGGAAACGCTGTGTGCTACATAATGCGCTGCAGTTCGACGTCCGAATTTCCCGCGCAGTTGTAGGGATGTGACGTAAATTGACGCTGCATGCGCGTTGCCGACAGCTCTTGAACAGGAAGTACATGGCCGCCGTGGACTTGGATTCAAACACTGAAGGTATACTTATGGATGTTTCTGCAGCCATCAAACGACCTGCATCCACTCTCACCCCCCAAAAAAGTGGCACCACGAAGAAAAAAAAGACTTTATCAGCGGCATCTCGTGAGTCTAAAAAAAAATATGACCGAAGCCGGGCAGGCACCCGCATAAATATTGGATATGCGTTCGGTTCATGGAGGGAACTTCAGCTGCATTTGGGAGTGAAAACGGATGCTGACATGGCTCATTTCCTTGTGACCAGGTGAGAAAACATTATAGGTCGTGTTTAGAGCCTGATACAGTATGAAAATGATGAGATCAAATCAAATAACAGAGTGGAGAGACCTGACGTGAAGTATGTTAGCCTCCCCGGTGCAGTGCTGTGAAGACGACCCGTCTGTGTCTGTGCGCGCTCCCGTGCCGGCTTGGCTGGTGGCTGCAGTTAGCCACAGCGCCTGTCGCGGCAGCACTGAGTCAGATTTTGTAAAGCTGCCTTAAGTTCCTTTAAAGAGGCCATTTCATACACATTTCAGGACTTTGTGGTTATTTCTTAAGTATTAACCAGTAATATGAAACATTTTATATGTTTAAATGTAAAAAACATCAGGAAACACTGATTAACAGACCTTGCAATCTGTCTGCGTTACAATTTGGGTGGTTCCGGCTCCTTCCGTCAGTCTGCTTCGACTGCTTCGTCAGCAGCTCGTTCATATTCATTGTTCTAATTTGCTGGATTCTGATTGGCTAACAAACTAGCCTATGAGAGCAAGGTATACTGTTTCCTGCCTCGTTGTGCAAGGTAAGGTCAAACGTCGTGTCTTCCTGTTTGCTACGTTATGCTACAGATTTTTAGCTAGCAGCATGCTAGGCGTGGTTTCAACTGCGGGAGCTGATGAATACTAATGAACAAAGGAGTTGTGATGTTCGGACTCTGAAGAAATTGTGTGTTATCGCTACCTGCGTAGTTTGAGAGATAAAAACTGAAAGAGAAGTTGTTGACCTGTTTTCACACCCACTATGAAGGTAAGAACACCTGTGGAGCTAAAATATTCAACAGAAACCTCAGAAAGAGTTTTTAATGGAAGGACCTCTTTAAGTTTTCACCTCCCTATATTAAAGCATAACCTGGCTCTGCCAGATGTCTGTGTAGCCCTCTTCTCGAGTTGGGGACACACATCTGGAACCGCTCCATTTGAAACCATCTATAAAAGGGAGGGCCATCTGGTATAATATTTTAAGCCGATTGGAGGACGAGCCAGCAAGTGTCCGTCTTTGATGATTTGTTTTTAGCCAATCACAGTAAATCAAGCGCTCGCAAATCCATTCGGGAGAAAAACACACACATCGTTACCACTAAGAAAAGCAAAACACATCTTTACCATCAAGAAATGCACAAAGTTTTTACCTTTGATCATTTTTCAATTAAGAAATCATCTCTAGTCCTAAATCAGATTCAATATCCGCTTTTATGCGTACATCCACCAGCAGCCATGTTTGTTTTGCCTGCCCGGTCGCTTGCTGCCAATCATACATGAACACCCGCCCCAAAGCACAATGATTGGTTCGAATTTTTTTTTTGACCAAAATAGACGGTTTTCAATGGAGCGGTACAAGACACATTTTCATGGGTTTTGAAAACTCCAAATTTCGCGAGAATACATCTTGCAGCGTTAGGCTAATTAAAACAACAAACGCTAAAGTTACTGAAGAAAATGTTCTTTATTTTATGTTTTGAATGAATTCCTGTTCGAGGTTGTAGTGAGCTCCAAAAATACTCAGACTTCAGACCAACACAGACTCGGAGTAAAAGGTGAAGAGTTTATTTACAATGCAGAATTAAACAAGGGTTATTTGAGGATGACAAGGAATGTAAACGTGCACGCAGGAACTCTGGAACTGGATCTAGGCATCATCAATTCATAACAAAAACACAAATGTCCACAATCAGGGTCTTGGACATGCAGACATTTGTAATGACCTAAGAGAGAGGATCCTGATAACAGATGCTATTTCCAACTATGTTTTAGAACTTTTTTGTAATTCAAGGATGATGACACAAAACATTTAACAACATATCTTTATCAAAACTACTCGATCAAACATTTCCTGCTCCACAGCTTTGGCAAGGCTAATTTGCAATGAAATGCTACTGCACCATGGTAGAGCACATCATGACGAGATTCTTTCTTGTTTTTAAGATGTCTCATCTTTAATCCAAAAGATTGTTCCATTCCAGACAGGATTGGATGTTTCAGGTTCATACGTCATTGTCAAGACAGACATGAATAGTTGTTGGAGTCAGGAGAATAATTGACACTGTGAGTTGTTTTTCTGCTTTCGCATAGAAACAAAGATGGTTTCTGTGGTCAGACAATATCTTTTGACATCTCTCAAACTCCCACACAGTTCCTATGGTGTTCCTCCCAAAGTTCAACTCAACAAGTCCACGCAGATTCTCAGTTGTCCAGGACATAACAATTCTATGTTATTAGGGTTCTTCAGTTCTGGAATTCTGTTGAATTGAAGAAGACTTTTAATTGAACCACAAAACATTTCGTATTTTTGTAAAGTTTAGGATGGACATCTTCCTCTTATTTGGAAGACATTCAGCACTGAAGATGTTAGACTTGAAGGTATTAGATGAAGATAAGTGAGACTTAATTTATTTAAATATTACTTCCACTAAGAAATAACCCACTGAATGAATCTGGTGACATTCCTTTTAGTGACTCTTTCTGTGTGCACTAAAATCGTGCAACTGGAGTCTTTTGTTTGCTTCAGTTACGGTTTCCACGATGCTAACTCTTTGTTTTTTTTTTTAGTTATTGATCACCAAGAATTTCCCTTTTCCACGAATGCTGGGTTCACTCGACAAGATTTTCATGCCGATTTTGCCCTTTCTACATTATCAGGACGGCTCTTAAGATAACCAATAATATTGCTGTGTTTGGCGTGTTAAGAGTGATTGGGTCCGCTTGGAAGGACATTTGATGGCAAATTGAGGAAATCAAACATGTTGAATTGTTAAACAGTTGCAGCTCATTCAGAACTCTGCTGCTAGAGTTCTCACTAAAACCAGAAAAGTGGACCACATCAGTCTAGTTCTGAGGTCTTTACACTGGCTGCCTGTCCGTCAGAGGATAGACTTTAAAGTTCTATTGCTGGTCTATAAAGCTCTGAATGGTTTAGGACCAAAATACATCAGTGACCTCCTGACCCAGTATGAACCTACAAGACTCCTCAGGTCTTCTGGATCTGGTCTTTTATCAGTTCCCAGAGTCAGAACCAGACATGGAGAAGCTGCTTTCAGCTTCTATGCTCCACATTTCTGGAACAAACTCCCAGAAAGCCTCAGATCAGCTGAAACACTCAGTTTATTTAAATCAAGGTTAAAGACCCACCTGTTCTCCGCTGCATTTACATAAAGTTTTATTAGAAAGTCCAAATCCACACGGTTGCTTTTAAGCTGTCCTTTGTTCTAATTCTGTTTATTTAAATCATGTTTTCATTCTTTTACTTATGCTTTTGTTTCATGTAAAGCACTTTGAATTGTCCTGTACATGAATTGTGCTATACAAATAAACTTGCCTTGCCTTGCCTTGCCTTGTCTTGCAATCTGTGCAGCGTGTAGCCAATCAGAAAGCAAGGTGACGGGATGCTTCTTTTTCTTCTGATGCCTGGTTCTGGCTGAAGTTCTGCAGAGCGATATGTTCACCTGCTCCATTTCTCAGCGACGGTCCACAACAAGCGCTTCTGCTCATCTGTTTTTTTGGGGAAACTCATTTCTATTGCGAGTAAAATCGCTCCGTGGCCACATGACCTATGGATTAGACACTTCTCTCGCCAAGGCAGCCATTTTTCTGCGCAATGACTGGCTCTGAAAAATGGTGTTCCATAGAAAGTTTCTCATGAACACAACCTTTTTCCTCTTGTCCTGCTGCCTATGTTGTAGATATTGGCTACTTCTGCTACAGGTGCAGTGGTCTGAGTTTCTTGACTCTGCCCTGGCTCTTTCAACACATGGTACAAGCTCAGGGGTCTCATTTATAAAACTTTGCGTAGAATCCTTACTAAAATGGTACTTAAGCTCAGCAAAAAAAATCTACTTATGCCAAGCAAGTTTGGGACCTATAAAACATGGCGTACGCAGAGCTGCACGCAATCGCTGCTTTATAAATTACACTTTACCTAGAAATGTGCTCAGGTGTTTCTGGATCACATTCCACCCTCATCACGCCCACTTTCTGCCGTAAATAGTCAATGCAAAGTGCCTTGTGGATCTCATGCATATACATAAGCCGGCTTGTCCACCAATAACGATGGCGATCGCAGATCAAGGAAGATCAAGGAAGCGCAACTTCACCGAAGCAGAAATTGAGGTTCTTGTGGGTAAAGTGGAAGAACGAAAAGAAAGGGCTTTTTGGAGGTCACAGCAGTGGCATAACAAATAAGAGAAAATCCACAGAGTGGCACAGCGTTGCTGAAGCTGTCAATGCTGTGAGTTCTTCAGAGAGATCTGTGGCGGATATATTAAAAAAAAATGTCCGATCTGAAGGTGGAGGCAAAAAAAAGATGGCTCACCACCGCCAGAGTGTGTCTGCCACTGGAGATCCCCCTGGCACCTCTGATCCCCCACAGCTCGCCGTTAGGATCTCAGCAGTACTCGAATCGGCAAGTGTGCATGGCATCGTGCCGGAGTAGGAGGGAGACACTGACCATGCAGAGGAGACTAAGCTTTGGAATAAATCATTTTATCCTTCTCAGCAACAGCACTGCAGGTGCTCTCCATGTCCGAAATGTGCGGAAACCAGGTTCTTAGTCAACTTAAAGTTGCGCACATTTTTCCGCTACGTTCCCAAAGTTTGCGTGGAAAGTTGCAGTTTTCCAACCCCGTTTTGTGCGTAAACAAGCTTTATAATTGAGACTCTTGGTAATTATTTTCAAGAAAATAATTTGAGTATTAGACATAAGAATTCAAGAGTTTGGACCATTAAATGATCTTTATGATCAGAATGCCAAAGAAAACACCATTTACCAAGCTGGAAGGGCAAATAAGTATTGAAGATTTTCCCACCCGAACTGTTTAGATGTTCTGCTTCTGGGATACGATCTAAAGTTGTTGTTGGCCTTCAATCATTCTCAGTAAGGTTTCCAGCTCATTTATTTCCGGTCTGTGGGTCTCTCAGCTGTTTTAAAATGCTCCCCATCAGTAATGGCTGTTATTTTTTTCCAACTGTATTTTAATGGTTTTCTCCAGGATTGTTAAAACTCATTGTAGGATTTCCGTTGTGATGTATGAGAGACTCTGTATTCTGAATGTAGATTAGCTAATTTACTCTAGATTATCACAGTCCAGTTGTAAGGTCTGGATTATTGACCTAAACTTGTTCTGACTGCATTAATGATCTTATGCTAATATGCATCCTGTTTCAGTTCTGAAGGAAGGACTTTATGTCTGTTTACACCTTCCAAGTGTATAAAGTCTGATTTTTTTTTTTTTGCAAGTATAAAAATTAATTTCATGTTTTACACTGTGAGACTGATGGTGAGGTGTGATTCGGTAAAAAAAAAATCTTTTGGGTCAGATCAAGTCTTTCGTCATTCCAGATTTGTGCCAAGAGACATAGATCATTTTATATTAAATTCCTTCAACTAATGTGACACACAGCTGTAAATCAAAGCATGAAAGGAGACTTAATTTGTTGCTCTTCCACTCTGTCTCATTTTCTTTTTTCCATAACTTCAGTCTCTCTTCAGTCTCCAAATATTCCTGGACTATTTAACGTCTAACAGCAATTAAGTCTCTGAAAGTCAAAACATTTATCTCAAATTTCCTTTTTAATAGTTTTGTTTTTAGCTTGACTACAGGTGGGCTCTCTCCCTCTCTGACAGATCTTGTCAGACTTTATTTTTCTGTGTATAATTATGTAAAAATGATTCAGGCTAAAATGCACTTTGGTAATTTCCAAGCATTCCTGAAGGTGTTATTCACCCATGGGACTGCGTTCATATCAGCAAAGCTTTTTGCCTCATTAGAACTTGAACTTTATGGCCTAATTCCCACTTCCTTAAAGTCGTATCTGCAGCTTGCAGTTTTTCCTTCTTTAATAATGTGATAAAAACTTAGATACTGATTATTTTGCCCAGAAACTGGTGTCAAGGATCCCAATTTAACAATGAGATCGTTGTGACAAATTCATAACAAGTTGATGACATTCAGATGAAGTTAAATATTTGAGAATGATATTGTTTAATAGTATTAAACAGTCTTGGCTGCACTGAATATACACATATCTTATTTGTTTTGCTGTCAGAGTACATCAGTTTCCTCGTAGCTGAGATCTGACCTATCAGCCACGTTGGGAGGGATCCAGATGTTTCCTTATCTGATTTAATTTTTTTCAGCCCCGTTCAAGGTGAAAGATCTTATCTTAAAAACTTTCATTTATGGATACACTGCAGAAGTATTTATACAGTTTCTATAATCAACTTGTTTGTATTCTGCTCAATATTTGCTTTTTTTTTAAGCAAACCAGAAGTATGATGTTGCCTGTGAGTCTGTGGAAGGTGTTAGCTTGTTTGTTCAGTATGCAATTGTTTACTTTTTTAAGCACAATGAAAGGTCATACTGCATTTATCGTAGCAGGTTCCTATTTGTACTGTTACACTGGATGCACAGAAGATAGACACCTGTGATATTTAGTTTTCTTAAGTTTTGAATGAATGAAGGTGATGGCAGTGTTGACATTTTTTAATGTCAGGATTTACCAGAAACTTAAAGAACCAAACAGGAAAAAAAAGATTGAACTTCTGATGTTTTTCTGGTTTGTGTAACTGACATTCTGGTCTTTATCAGGTCCAGTTTGTTTTTGGACTCTAATTAAAGGAACACAAAAGACTTGTTGCTATCTGTGATGCCCACCTCTTTGCATCAGCTGCCTTTAAAAGCATCAATCCTTCCTCCATCACTGAAGCTGTTGTCTGACTTCTCCAGAGAACTGTTTGGGGGTCCCAGTTCCCAGCGCTTTGGGCTCTCTCAGGAGACCAATACAGACTAATGGGTAGATAGCATCACTGCTGCAGAAGAGAGGGATTGCAAGGGTGGAGGGGAGGACCAGGAGTTAATGAGGGTAAATGAGGGCCAGAGGAGGATAAAAAGGGTAAGAAAGAGCTTTGGATGAGGGACAGTAACTTTGTGGGGTTTTTTTTTTCTTCTCACCTTGCAGAGCGGCTGCTGTTTAACCATGCAAGCTGACCTCTCCTTAGTAACTTTGACACACATTCAATATCAGTTCGGCAGTAATATCCAGGAAGCCAATGCTACTGTGTTTGGGAGCCAAGTGTAAAGCTTTTAAAGACCTGTTGCCAGGAATTTAAATCGAAACAATATGAAAGAAAATATATTCATAAAAGATGCCAAAAACAGTCACTTTGCAGCTGAGGCATTTAAAAAAAAAGACACTTGGAAATCCCCTATTTGAAATGTAGCTCCAGCACAGTAATGAACGTCAAGCTTAATGAATAATAAAGCAACTATTATTAGTTGAATTGTGTCACAGAAGTATTTTGGATGTCGGAAAAAAAATGTTTGCCAGTGTGTAAATATTACAAACTTGAAAAATTCCTTATAAACAGATGTTGCAGCAAACTGTGTTCACATCCACAGTAACACTGAACACTAAACATGCACAGTGACCAAATATAAGTTTACTAGCTATTTGAGCAGGAAGCTGAAAAAGCACCCCCTAGTCGCTGGTTGCAGTCCTAGTTTAAGTCTTACACAACACTGCAGTATATTTTGAAGAATTGTTAGCCATGCTCTGAAAGTACTTTACCTATATATATATATATATATATATATATATGTGGTAATGTTTCATTATTAACTATTATTAAATATATTTTGTGGTGTTTTTTATGTAAGTATCAATTCATATTTACATTTTCTTTCACATATCGGTTAATATATCTCTCTTGAAATTTTTGTTTTATTTTTCTGATTTTGCAACCAGTTACAGATTTCCTGATCTTTATCTAATTATTGACAGTAACAGGAAGTGTCACATTGCGATGTCCTTTGCAGGTCTAGTGATGGACGCCTCAGAAAGAGAGATGATTTGGATTGAAAGGACGCTGCCTCCCTGGGGATATCACAACCATCACTTGCACATAAATAATCAGATTCTCTTATGTGTGACAGATAAAAGCTTCAGATTTTATTTTTCCTGATGTAAATAAGTGGGTCACCTCTACAAGTCATTAGCCTCATCAGTTTGCGTTACATATTCATGCAGGGAAATGAGTTTACATGTGGAACCTCACCCCTCATCAGCACACATGAAAGCCTGGGCATAAACGGGCATTCTCGTTGTGAGTGCACCTCCCCTGTGGTCCCTGTTTGTATCAGAGCATTCAGAGCTCCCAGAGGACTCCCTCCTTTGTCAGAGCTCAGAGGAGTTAAATTGTATATAAAACAAATTAATTGCCCCTGTTAGATCACTCAAGCAGTCACCCAGGGGAACATGTGCTTATCACACACACTCACTCGCTGCATTTTGGCGTTCCTGTGCTCACCAGTCTCAGCCCTCTGTGGAATTAAGATGGGAGGGGAGGTTCCTCCTCTCCATCTGTTGGTCTCCTCCGAGTCCTGACTCCTGCTTTAATCACACACATCCGTCCCTACCTAACCCCATCTGTCCCACCCACACATTGAGAGGGACCCCTCATATTGTTTATGGGGCCAATTCCTGTGGGCCTACAGTGATGAAGGCTTTTACTGCCCCTTCATTCAGCTTGATCTTGTACTGTAGAGGTCATTGTGACAGGAACCTTTGAGGCTAATGCTAACGGCTGGCATGCGAGACAACATGACTATCATTTATATCACAACCATTCCCATCCACAACAGAAAATTTGTCTCAGAGTTTTAAAATTTTTTAAAGATTCCAGTGAACCCTCATGCTCACTGCAAATGTTTCGAGACATTTTTAAATCTTTCTAATGAATGTTGTTCATTATTTGTCACCAACAGTCTCAAACTGGGAAAAACCCAGCAAAGAGCTAAAACACTGAGAAATGAATCATCTACTATATGCCAAGTTCTTTGGGAATCACCATACTTGCATAAAACAGATTTTATCTCTATCAAACTGTTAACCAGGTTCTGCCAGATCATTGTGTAGCCCCATGTTGAGTTAACCTACAATGTGTACTAGCGCAGCCATGTTTGTTTTGCTTTGCCTGGACACTTGCTGCCAATCATACCTGAATGCCCGCCCCAAAGCGCAATTCTAACACGTGATTGGTCTGAACATTTTTTGACCGAGTCAAACGGTTTAGTTGAAGGAAAACTCCAAATCACGCAAAATCCATCTTGCAGCACAAGGTTATCAAACTGTTATCTGGCTTTTAGAAATTCAGCTAAATGGGAAATAACTGTGTAATTGTAACAAAGAACCCAAAAATCTTAACTCAAAACTGGTTCTTTGCCAAGTTAAATGGTTTGTCTTGACACAACACTGCTTCTGGAGTTTTGGACCTCAGTGAGTCTGGTCTGAGTTACAAGCGTTACTCAAATAATGGACTAAAACTGAGTGAACAAGCAGCTACAGTTTAAATAAAAAAATAGAAAGACCTTCTGTCAGAACAGTTGATGAAGAACACTTTAAAAAGCTGCAGCAGTCTGGCTGCTTTGAAATAAAGTATAAAGGTCACATGACTCAGGACTTCTGCACAATGCTGTTTTATTTTTGCAGCTTTGAGTTTGAATAAAGCTTCCTTGTTTACTTTAGTGCACACAGAGAAGAAGCCACTGGTTTTAATAAATTTGAAAAGCAAATAATGCAATATTTTGTTTTACATCAATTCTAGTAAGTCCCTCCAAATTATTTAAACATTCAGTTTTTATATTGGTAATTGCTTATTAAAAAAAACAACAAAAAAACTCAAGAACTAGCTAAATTAAGTTACCGTTTTGCGGTGAACAGTTGAAACAAAGTGGTGGGAAACTTGTTGTAAGACGACATAGTTTTATCCGCATCACTTAGAAGAATGCAGATGTGAAGAGAAAAACAACAAGACAAAGTATTCTGTACCTCCCTCGTCAGAAGCTTAAACTTCATTTGGGTTTGGTTTGCTTTAAGGGGCTAAAGTTTAAACATTTCTAGTGTTGCAATCATCTGTTGGACCGATCAACATGCAGTTACAGTCTTTGTATCAGTCAGTGCAGTTAAGCCTGAACCATATCATGAGCTCAAATAGTCTCCAAACTAAAATCTCCAGGTGAAGACACAAACGATGTGGTTTCTACGGTTTGACAAAAGTTTCATCAAAAAGTGACTTTTTTTCCAAACAAGACACCAACTATCATCTGGTTACCGTCGTTACTAAAATACATTCTGAGGCATCAGAATGTAAGTTTCCGAACTGGTTTGACATGAAGAGGAGGATAAAAGAGGACTAAGTGGAACTGGATCCTTTTTATATGACAATGAAGCTCTGGTAGACAGACATGTAACGTCCACAAACGCAGATCACCACAAACAGAGCGACACCCGGGGCTGAGTCGGCTCTTTGAATACAATGTAAGGACTTGTGGCCCCCAGCAGGACTAAACAAACACCTCAGTCAGAACCTCAGCAATGCAAATGGATGTAAATACCATAAACTTGTGTTTGCTAACCCTTCTGTAAATGGACCAGCCCTGGGGTGGAGGGATGGGGGGTGGGGGTTAATGTACCCCTGTAATCAGCTGACCCCATAGCTCTGTGTGTGTGTTCTTGCTTGCCTATTAAGCTTATTTACCCCAGGGCTCATGAGTGTGTTTATCAAAGACATTCTTCTGTCTCACTCATCCATTTCTAAAGTCTTTGAATGAAATTACACAAAATAAAGACTCTGTTTAAATGCTACAAACTCACACTCCTGTTGTCAGACAATCTCAGCCCGTTTTTGACCGCTGGAATTTTTACAGGAGCCAAAGTTGCTTTTGTAGTCACCAGAGTAATTAACCTGTATTTAAACAGATTGTTGGCTCTTAGTTTTAATCTAATACATTAGGAGTTGTAGTAATTTGGAGTAGTTGAAGATTTATATCTCAATTAAAAAGTGTTCAAGCCACAAATTTAAGGAACCAGTTGGGAAAAGAAATGATCAAAATTTGGAGAAACACTTGTCATTGCAGTTCCAAATTATGACATAATTTAATTATTTGGAATCCAAACTCTTAAGTGAAATAGAACACAAACATTATTTTTCCCCTATCGTGGTTTTACAATAAATGGGTCTTCTTAACAGTTCATTATTAAAACTTACTAAAATGAACAGATCTATGTTTGTTAGACTGTTTTTTTCGTCCAGTTCTGTACATCTGGGTGTTTTTCTTCATTATCTCTAAAGAAAATAACACTAAACTATTTCAAATTGTATTTCAAGGTCTAATTGCCTGATTTTATTGTTTCTAAACAGTTTCTGGGGGCAGTCTGCCAAAATGAAATGGAAAAAAAAATGCTCCACAATCCAGTTTGAATGCAGAAGGAGCCGTTAAAATGAGACACAATTAGAAAACAATGTGAGGAACAGTAGCAGGTCTGAGGATTAGACAGGAGGTCAGATGTTAATGTCTCCTCTTTGTTGTTTTAGGATTGCACACGTGGTGGGTGCGTGTCTGCACGTCTTTATGACTGGACAGACTCGTTCCTTTAAGTACAGAGGTCAGAGGTCAGCCCATGCATACAGGAGAAAAAAGCATGCTGGCTTGAACAATTTATCTTAAACACAACAAAACGCAAATGATTGTTAAATCAATGGGTATGACTGGTAAACTGAAACTAAACTTTACCTTTTAAAATGAACTAAAATCTGACAACACTACTGAATGTGTAAATATAAGTCAAACATTTTTAAACAGTTAAAGAAAAATGAGCATGAAAACAAGCGTGTTGATGTTTCCAGCGATTCAGTAAAGCTCAGAGAAATACACTGAATTCATTGGAACAAGAACTGAAGAGAGTGGAAGAAGTAGATTTCAGTCATTTGGACCACCAGGAGTTTGCTGTAAAATAAAAGATGCAGTTCTGCAAAAACATGAAGAAATAAAAGGACTGCTGCGTTGCTTTAAAAAGGATGAGTCGATGGAATTCAACATTAATCCTAATATTTAGGGTTAGACATACATAAGTATTTTGGCTGTCACCTACATGCAAATTGAGGTTTTGAATATAAGACTTTGCAGCTTTGACAAAAATAACTTTTAGGGGAAACAATTATGTTGCAGTTCTTTAGTGAAGTGAACATGGACATGTAACCGTGACAACCTCACCCTTCCATCTCTTGTACAATCACTATCTTTTCATTTGTGTTTTGGTGTCCATGTTATGTCCATGTCCATGTCATGGCTGCAAGATTGTTTCATCATTAGTTAGTAGTTTTAACCCCTCCTTTCAACCGAAAGCGTAAGCATTGGTGACTGACATGACAACATGTCATACGCAGCAGATAGGCACCGCTGTAGTCAATAGAACTCTTTCCACCGGATCCGTAAGCAACGCGAGTCGGCCGCGTCTCAGGAGCGTCATGTTGCGGCCCTTATGCGGCGGTCCTATTTTCTATGCGCTACGCTTCTGAAACGCGTCAAGTTCGACATTTTGGAAAGAGTAAGTCTGCCCTGAAGATCGAGGTTGAAAAACAGTTTCTCACAACCTTGTTTGATTGAGGTGTGGTGAAGCAGAGACAATTGCTGAACAATGGCACTCCACAACTGGGTTTTGAAGACCCTCGCTGTAAACTTTTCCAAAACCGAAATACGCTCCGAGAGAGCAGCCCTCTGGATCTTTAAATGTCCTTCATACTTACATAAAATGGACAGAACATAAAACACAAACCTTTTGGAACAATGCTGTAGTTTTCTTCTGCTTTTTGTTGTGTATACTGACAAAGTCACGCGTGATTTTGCTAATCTCGCGTGACTTCGTGCTCTTTCGGTGACAGCTGCTTCCCTGCTGCTACGCATCTCATACGCACCCGGTGGACAGGGCCAAGCAGCAGCATACGCGAGCGAGACATGCTGCTCCAGTAACGCGCTGCTTACTTCCTTGAATTTCCCTTCTGGGATAAATAAAGTATTTTCATTCATTCATTCATTACATGTCCGGTAGAAAGGAGGGGTAAGTTCTTCTTCAGATAAAAATGTTTATTTTTTTTCTTTCTAAACTTAGTGAGAAAAATATCTGTTTGAAAACTATACAGTTGTTTAGTCCAGCCAGTGGTGTCCAGTCTTGGTCCTTGAGGGCCACTATCCTGCATGTTTTAGTTATGTTCCTGCTCCAACACACCCGATTGAATAACCACCTCCAGGCCTCAAGTTCTGCACAGCCTGTTAATCACCCATTGATTCAATGGGTGCTGGACGCCACTGGTCTTGGCTTAAGACTTTAGATGCAACCAGAGACTGTAGACAGAGCTGGAAGAGTAAAGGACAAAACAACAGCTGGTGAGTGTTTTACTGTGAACATGAATCTGTGTCATTATGAATGTTTTGGCTAGCAGTTTCCCTCCTTATTGTGAGTGCTCACCTGTGTTACCTGTTGACATTGCAAGGGACATCGTCAGAGTTTCTTTGTTGCTGTCAAATAATTTTCAAATGCGTCTTTCCCTCAATAGTTCATTCATAGAAAAATTATTTTATCCGTCATGTTGGACTATTAGCTCACTGTTATTGAAACGACAGACAAACAAGGAGAAAGTTGTTGGTCTGCAACTGGCCTCTGTATCTATTCATACCTGTTCCATATGTATTGGTATCTTGAAAATTTTAATCTGATTTTAAAAGTGATTAAAGTTTATGTTTGAACATATATACTGTTTGAGTTGTAAATGTTGTTACTCATATAAAGAGAAAAAGTGTCAAGTTAAAATATTTCAACATCTATTGGTGTTTTTTATTTATATTTATTTTGTATTTTCTGTTGTAGCCTCCATGAAACAGCAGAAATCACTGCAGTGAAGTTAATTTTAGGTTGGATATTTGACAGATATTCAACCACGGCTACCTCTGTGCTAGCAGCTAGCTCACTGGGCACCAAGCCCAGTGAGCTAGCTGCGGCTAGCGGCAACAAGCCATTTCAAAAGACGCTGCTGAATATCTGTCAAATATCCAACCTAAAACTAACTTCTACGCTGATATTCTTGGATTGCCGGCTGTACACTCTCAAACTTTGCTCCCTTTGCGAGTAAACAATCCGCAGCTATTTTCAAATCTGATGCACATGCGCAACCACGACTGTATATATAAGTTAATAATAATAAACAATTCTAGTTGTAGTGGTACGGCAGCTGCTGTGACAATAGCCACTCCATTATTTTTAATGAATTTATTTGGCAATGTTACTCATTAACTTACTACTTCTGCTTTTTATGATATTTATCTTTAAGGTTATACTGACATACAGTGGGGCAAAAAAGTATTTAGTCAGCCACCAATTGTGTAAGTTCTCCCACTTAAAAAGATCAGAGAGGCCTGTAATTTTCATCATAGGTATACCTCAACTATGAGAGACAAAATGAGGAAAAAAAATCCAGAAAATCACATTGTCTGATTTTTAAAGAATTTATTTGCAAATTATGGTGGAAAATAAGTATTTGGTCACCTACAAACAAGTAAGATTTCTGGCTTTCACAGACCTGTAACTTCTTTAAGAGGCTCCTCGGTCCTCCACTCGTTACCTGTATTAATGGCACCTGTGTGAACTCGTTATCAGTATAAAAGACACCTGTCCACATCCTCAAACAGTCACGCTCCAAACTCCACTATGGCCAAGACCAAAGAGCTGTCAAAGGACACCAGAAACAAAATTGTAGACCTTCACCAGGCTGGGAAGACTGAATCTGCAATAGGTAAGCAGCTTGGTGTGAAGAAATCAACTGTGGGAGCAATTATTAGAAAATGGAAGACATACAAGACCACTGATAATCTCCCTCGATCTGGGGCTCCAC
The DNA here is from genome assembly GCA_006937955.1 of Pachypanchax playfairii. NCBI lineage: Eukaryota > Metazoa > Chordata > Actinopteri > Cyprinodontiformes > Aplocheilidae > Pachypanchax > Pachypanchax playfairii. The sequence goes on from SSNP01000088.1 coordinate 321,383, forward strand.
GCAAGATCTCACCCCGTGGGGTCAAAATGATCACAAGAACGGTGAGCAAAAATCCCAGAACCACACGGAGGGACCTAGTGAATGACCTGCAGAGAGCTGGGACCAAAGTAACAAAGGCTACCATCAGTAACACACTACGCCGCCAGGGACTCAAATTCTGCAGTGCCAGACGTGTCCCCCTGCTGAAGCCAGGACACGTCCAGGCCCGTCTGCGGTTTGCTAGACAGCATTTGGATGATCCAGAAGAGGATTGGGAGAACATCATATGGTCAGATGAAACCAAAATAGAACTTTTTGGTAGAAACTCAACTTGTCGTGTTTGGAGGGGAAAGAATGCTGAGTTGGATCCAAAGAACACCATACCTACTGTAAAGCATGGGGGTGAAAACATCATGCTTTGGGGCTGTTTTTCTGCAAGGGGACCAGGACGACTGATCCGTGTAAAGGAAAGAATGAATGGGGCCATGTATCGTAAGATTTTGAGTGAAAACCTCCTTCCATCAGCAAGGGCATTGAAAATGAGACGTGGCTGGGTCTTTCAGCATGACAATGATCCCAAACACACCGCCCGGGCAACGAAGGAGTGGCTTCGTAAGAAGCATTTCAAGGTCCTGGAGTGGCCTAGCCAGTCTCCAGATCTCAACCCCATAGAAAATCTCTGGAGGGAGTTGAAAGTCCGTGTTGCCCAGCGTCAGCCCCAAAACATCACTGCTCTAGAGGAGATCTGCATGGAGGAATGGGCCAAAATACCAGCAACAGTGTGTGAAAACCTTGTGAAGACTTACAGAAAACGTTTGACCTCTGTCATTGCCAACAAAGGCTATATAA
>SSNP01000088.1:324666-379872 GCA_006937955.1 Pachypanchax playfairii
GCTCCTCGGTCCTCCACTCGTTACCTGTATTAATGGCACCTGTGTGAACTCGTTATCAGTATAAAAGACACCTGTCCACATCCTCAAACAGTCACGCTCCAAACTCCACTATGGCCAAGACCAAAGAGCTGTCAAAGGACACCAGAAACAAAATTGTAGACCTTCACCAGGCTGGGAAGACTGAATCTGCAATAGGTAAGCAGCTTGGTGTGAAGAAATCAACTGTGGGAGCAATTATTAGAAAATGGAAGACATACAAGACCACTGATAATCTCCCTCGATCTGGGGCTCCACGCAAGATCTCACCCCGTGGGGTCAAAATGATCACAAGAACGGTGAGCAAAAATCCCAGAACCACACGGAGGGACCTAGTGAATGACCTGCAGAGAGCTGGGACCAAAGTAACAAAGGCTACCATCAGTAACACACTACGCCGCCAGGGACTCAAATTCTGCAGTGCCAGACGTGTCCCCCTGCTGAAGCCAGGACACGTCCAGGCCCGTCTGCGGTTTGCTAGACAGCATTTGGATGATCCAGAAGAGGATTGGGAGAACATCATATGGTCAGATGAAACCAAAATAGAACTTTTTGGTAGAAACTCAACTTGTCGTGTTTGGAGGGGAAAGAATGCTGAGTTGGATCCAAAGAACACCATACCTACTGTAAAGCATGGGGGTGAAAACATCATGCTTTGGGGCTGTTTTTCTGCAAGGGGACCAGGACGACTGATCCGTGTAAAGGAAAGAATGAATGGGGCCATGTATCGTAAGATTTTGAGTGAAAACCTCCTTCCATCAGCAAGGGCATTGAAAATGAGACGTGGCTGGGTCTTTCAGCATGACAATGATCCCAAACACACCGCCCGGGCAACGAAGGAGTGGCTTCGTAAGAAGCATTTCAAGGTCCTGGAGTGGCCTAGCCAGTCTCCAGATCTCAACCCCATAGAAAATCTCTGGAGGGAGTTGAAAGTCCGTGTTGCCCAGCGTCAGCCCCAAAACATCACTGCTCTAGAGGAGATCTGCATGGAGGAATGGGCCAAAATACCAGCAACAGTGTGTGAAAACCTTGTGAAGACTTACAGAAAACGTTTGACCTCTGTCATTGCCAACAAAGGCTATATAAGAAAGTATTGAGATTAACTTTTGTTATTGACCAAATACTTATTTTCCACCATAATTTGCAAATAAATTCTTTAAAAATCAGACAATGTGATTTTCTGGATTTTTTTTCCTCATTTTGTCTCTCATAGTTGAGGTATACCTATGATGAAAATTACAGGCCTCTCTGATCTTTTTAAGTGGGAGAACTTACACAATTGGTGGCTGACTAAATACTTTTTTGCCCCACTGTATTTCTAAAAGTACTTAACAAACCTCATACCATGGCAGGGCATTCTGTAAACAATATTTCTTACCTGATGGCTTTGTTAATTGCAGGTCGTCTTAGTGCTGTGATTCATTGTGTGACTCGGCTCTTAACAACTTGTTGTTTATGTTTGTCCTGAAGTATGTTGATCCTCTTAAATAGAACTCAGCCACTCTTGACAAAAAAAAAAAAACTGTTGTTCCACATCATTTTACAGACCATGCAGAAATTACTAGCCTGTCATTGATGAGCATGTGGGATCCCCCCCACACCTTCCACCCCACCCACACGTTGTTGTAACTCACGCAACAGTTTTCTCGGATGCAATGGCAAAGTTGGCATAGAAAGTAGAAATACTTGTTTTAGTTTGTTTTCTTTGCATTTTGGTCTGTTGCGTCTTCTTGCTATGGTTTCATTTGCACTCAAGCTCCAACCACAACGGTGCCCAGCGAATACGATCTGCACCCCCAGAACTGGTACTCATCAAAATCATTTAAAAATAAGAGCAATTGTATATGCTAGCTCATTTAGCTATGCTTAACTCTGAACTGTCAGAAGGAAGAATCATTGTTCTCTGTATGTCCATCAACACCTGACTGAGGAACCTATTAAAACACGTTGCAGCCATGTTGATTTACTGTCATACTTGTGCACTGATGCACTAATTTATTTAGCAGTAAACCGCAGCAATGTAGGAAAGAACACTCCCTCTGGTTTTTAGGAAATGGAAAGATTTAACTTGGTTACAGTAAATGTATTAACATACGGGGCTAAAAGTTTTGTGTTGTTTTTTTTAAACATTTTTTTAATTAAGGATTATCTCTTCACTTTTTTTTTCTTTTTTCTTGATAATTTTAGGTTTTGAACATATTACTCTTGAAATGTTTTAAAATGAGATATTTTACTTTTTTTCCCCAAAAAAAATACTTAATAATGGGGCCCAAAACAAGCTAAGCCCTCCATGCTGCTCCACTAGGTGAATGACATTGAACTTAAAGGATGAATATGGAACACGAAGACCACACCACAGCTGCAACAACAGAACAAGGCCTCCAGCCATCGGGGTACCAGGCTTACAACCCCCGCGTGCGCTCCGGTGCCGTGAAAGTTCATCTCCCAAAACCCCTCTTCCCCCCGATCCTCTCCGGTTGATCCTCCCCTGAGAAAGACAATAAAATCCCCTGGGCTCTGAAGCAGCTGCTCCACCTGGCGACTCTGCTACCCCCCACAGTACCAGCCTCACTATTATGGACTATTCACTGTATTAGGCAACCCGCAATGGTGCACACTACTCTACCCGCTATTGGCTGAACAAAATGCCAACGTCGTGCCCATCAGAATAAATGTTTTATTATATTTTATTTCAAATATAATTTTCAAAGGAAATACTGTACTTTAATTCTACAACCCTCTAAACACCCAGTGGAGGTATTATTTATTTATTTATTTATTTATTTTTAAATATAGCTTTTCATGAAAATGTTCCATATTTAACCTTTAATGGGTCAAACTCAACAAAATAAGAATCTTTATGTGGTTAGCAGTTTTCCTCAAAACAACTAATTTTTCTTTGTTTTGGTTTTTGTTTTGCATTTAAATACTGTTTAAGTAAAATAACATTTTTATTTCCCAAGCAAAGACTAATCATGACAGGATAAATATGAAGTTTTAGAAAAAGTTTTGACAGGATAGGTATAAAGTTTTGTAGAAAAATCCATAAATTACATAGATATTTCAACGTTTTTCAGAAAATTCGATAGCAGAAATGAAATCTATGTTTAAGTACACGTGGATCATTTGAAATTTGAGTTTTCAATCATTAGTTTACCACAATATAAAGAAGGTTTAATTAGTAAAACATCTGAGTTCAATAAAGAGTATGTAAGAAATGTTTAAATAAAAAAAATACTTCTTTGAGCTAAAATCAGTGATTTGTGTTCTTTCAGTGTAAAATGTTCATTGTCAGTAGTGACGACTTTTCCCAGCCATGATGATGTTCACAGCTGTTTCCGTGTTCTATCCCCTTTCTTATCTTTTTAAAGACTCAGTCTAATAATAGGAGCATTATTTACTTCACGTTATTATTCTTTATTGGGTCTTTTATTATACAAGATTCTGCTGCAGTAAAAACTTTCTAGTTCTTTTCACATCAAATCCTACTTTATATTTTCTCACCTGTTTTGTGTTTTTCATTAACTCAGTATAAACTGCTCTCTTCGGTTTGAAGTTGTTTTTCAACGTGACACTTGTCTCACGTTCCTGCTTTTCTAGTTTTCTTTTATGGCTTGTGAATACCTTGGCTCTGTAGTTGTCTTTGTTTTAATCACGTTACCTTTTTTAAATACCTGACTCTAGAATCTTGCCAAAAATAGAGAACCATTCAGTTGTTATGCAGGCACCAATAGGGACTGCTCTGTACATACTCAGCATGCCCTGCTCAATTGACTACTTCCGCTGTAACAACATTCAGTATAAGTGCCCTGCTTGTTAATTTGTTTGTTTTGTTTGCACAGAGATTTTTGACAAGCCAGAAAGTAGATTTTTAAGACATTTACAAGTCACTGGTGAATAGATACTGTACGTGTTGGCAAGTACACTTTCACTTGATAATCAGCTTTGTGAACTCTGTTGTCTTTGTCTAGAAGGTTAAAAATATCTCTTGTGTTGTATTTTTTGACTTTGAATCAATATTTTGAATACATCGTTGTTTTTTTCTGTGTTGTTAAGGAAAGACATTCAGTACAACATGGTTAAAAGCTCCAAAAAGTTGATTTTGCATGATACAGGACCTTTAAAGATGACATTATTTGCTTTTATAAAATATAACAACCTTTTTAAATGTTCAGTTTTCTGTTTTGTTGCGTACAAAGGAAAGGTGATGCTTTCAATCGACCCTTTTACAAAAGCTGTCAAACTGTAAAGCAGCAGAATCTGGGTTTAAAAAAGCTAAAAGAAAATAGCGGTAACTTATTTTTATTTTTCAAATGGAGAAAAACAAACTGTAAAAGTGGGTGAAAACTAAAAAATGATAAGAAAATAATTGGAGCTAACAGGAAAAATGATATAGTGATGACTGAAACAGAAAGGAAGAAAAAGGAAGGCCTTCACTTACTGCTGTCCTTTTCTGACCTCGAACTTGGGCTAATTGCTTTTCTCCCTGGAAGCACCAGCCCTGATAATTACTCTGAGAAACCCAGATCAAATACAAACTCTTAGAACAAACAAGCTTTCCCATTCCCATGCACCCAAGTGGTACCACACATCCCTCTGGACCCCCCACCCCCTATTCCTCCCCCATCATCCCATCCATTAGACCTGCATGGAACAAAACTGTGGTCTGAAACAAGTAGCCTTTGAGCTTCCAGCTTCCTTCCTCTTCCTCCCATCTCTCTGTGATGAGCATGATTATCAATCCAAACAATAGTTACAATAATTGCAGCCTTAAAGAGTAGCCATCTCCCAGGAACTTCCTGTCTGGGGATGACTGACATGCCAGCAGCTTCCTGCTTCCTCTTAGAGTGAGTGGGAGTACAGGAAAGGGCGGGGCTTTCCATGTAATCACTCTGGCTGCTAAATGGGCTAATGAGGTTCAGTAATGTACCATAACATGATGACATTATGTGATTTTATAATTATGGAGTGTGAACTGGACAGCAGAGTGATCCCTTATCAGTTGTTTTAGCTTTCAACAGCTTTTTCCAGACAGATTTTACATGAATTGATTCAAATTTCAGCTCCAAAATGCATCATCTTTATCTTGTTTAACGACCTCACACTAAACCCGAGAACGGGGAATTCAGTTTTATACTCGCTTACAAAGATGCTTCACTGATTCTATTTTGGACAGTCGTTTCTTTTCTTAGAAGAGGCTGTTGACAGTTTTACAGTAAGAAAACACACGCAAGAGTCTGTTTCTCTGGCCAGACCAGTTCGTCTTTTTCTTTACACCATTAACCCCCCATCATACTCACACACACACCACACGCACACCCAATTTGTACCTGCATGCCCCTAGACCAGCTAAAGTTAACTTAGCTCATCAACAGCTATTATTACCTTGAGAACCAAAACAATGGAGCCCCTCGTCATGCAAATAGAGGCTTTTCTCACACTTTCTGCCATGTTTACAATCCAAACAGAGTATGCAAGAGCTGCTGAGAAAGATTCTCATCAACAGCTTGCCCTCATTACTAAGCTGTCAAACACACATGCACACCAACGTGCACGTGACTTTCCATCCTTTCATTCTTAGCATGCAGAAGTTTAGAAGATACAGTGTGCAGAAGTGTGCACTGACTGTTCTATTTCTATTGTGAGTTGAGACTTGCTTCTCTTTCAGAAACCAGCTTGCACTGGGTAAATGGTAAATGGCGTGTACTTGTATAAGGCTTTTCTTAAGTCATGTGACTCCCAAAACGCTTTACACTGCAATATGTTTAACAGTAATTAAGTCATAGTCAGAGCAAGTAGCAAAAATCATTTGACACACTAGGAGCCTCCACCAAGGAAGTGACTGCATAGTAATTTACACAACAAGACAGGGAAAAGTATTTGCCTACAGAATGTAGTTTGTTACATAGAATAAAAGTAATAAAATAATAAAAAAAGTTATGAGATACAAGTACATCTCTGATGGTATGAAGTTGCATTAGTGACTGTGTTGCTGCACTCAAATTCAAAATGAGTGAATATTTTCTCTAAAATGGCAAAATTAATTTTTACATCTGATTTGTTGTTTATGTTTCGCTGGGAATAAAATATGTGTTTATTAGATCTGCAAATTACTGTCTTATGTTTTTTATTGATATTTTATACTCCTGGTGTTTTGGTGATGGGTTTGTAAGAACATTGTAGAAATGGGTAATAAATGAATTCATTAATTAATCAATGCATGAAAATATCCAAACAAAACAATGTGTAATAAATATTACAATTAGAAAGTAGCCTACATACTTTTTTTTTTAAATATGAAAAATTTAAAATAAATTTTCTCACAACGTGCTGATTATTTAAACTTTTAAAGATGATTCCATTTTCTGACAGTAGCCCTGTATTAAAATTGGAAAAACAATCTGATGTGAGAATTTATGGACATACTTGCCCTCGTTTATTACTTTTTTATTTTTTAATTTAGGTGGCACGTTTCCAGGTCTTTGACAGTTCAACATCTGCGTGTGTTTGTCACCCCTGAGGTAGATTTAATGATAATGATTGTCTCAAACATTATTACCTCTATTCAAACAACCTGTCTGCATTCTGTAGAGTGTAAAGAGTGTCGCATTACAACTACTGGCTAATCTTGTTCTCAGTCGGGATTTCCTCATACGATCTGGACAGAGATAGTATGTGAGTGATATGGCATCGAGCTACTGTAACACTAGTCCCCCGTTATCCCAACGACAGTGTATCATACATCCAGACCCCACACTCCTCCTCCTGCTCCCCACCGGGCTTCGTTTCCTGTCATCCTTCGCCATGCTTCAATGGAACAGCATTGTTCTACTCTTAAACAAGATGTGCCACTCATGTGTCAACGCTGTTTTACTTTACAACCAATGCTTCAGTGACTTGCACTCGTGCAAACTACAGCAAACTAGTGAGACAACACCTGAAGTTTGCAAAAAGCAAAAAAAAAAATAAAAAAACCTAGCATTAGTGTACATTTATCTTATTGTGTTTACACTTTTCATGAGAATCTACAGCTGTTTGCTCTTAGCTTAGAGACAGACAGGTACTCATTGGCACATGCCAAGGTACACAATGGGGTTGGCAGTGGAATGAAAGGAATCCTTTTTAATCACCTAATCCTATAATTATTCAGTTAGTATACTTGATTGCAAATACAACAAGGAACCTGTTATGCTTTGCTACCAAAGTAAATGACGAGTCAAGAAAGGTCACTCTGTAAACTTCCGCTCATTATACTTACTTGTCCTCACACAACCCTGTTGTCTGCTGTACTCCCATCTTCATGGAAACTAATTAATCCATCACAAAAGTTATATTTAATTATTACAGTCTATCTGAACTGATGTTTCAAAGAGTAACATTACTCCTGATTTTGACACAGTATATAATGTTGTTTCTTAACCCCAAAAAAAAGGACAGTAGATATCTAAAAGGAAAACAGAAAGTGCTCTTCGTGGGGAATTCATATTTTTCCGAGGATCACTTGGAGGATGCCAATCAGTCAGCTCAGATAAAAAAACAGCTGGTAGTTTGAAACAGAGTCCAAATACCTTAAAAACATTGTCCAACTGAATAAAAGTTTTTCCTCATCTCTTTTTGTTCATTATTTCAAATCATTGTGAAATTAGAAAACATTTAAAAGGGACAGATTTTCTTTGAAATGTGGAAGTGTGGAGTGTTACCCCGGGCTCACACTGCATCCAGATCCGGTCTGGTGCGGACCCCGCAGGTATTCCGTTAGATTAAAATCCCTTTTGAAGGCTCACAGTAGCTCCGCGCAGTGCGGGTCCGGTTACGGGGGCCATACGGCACTACGGAAAGAATCCGCAAGGTTCTATTTTTTCCGGACGCCGGAGACGATCCGCGTCAAGTTTGATGAAATCTGACGAACTATACAGGAAGTGTGGCTTGAATATCCGGTGTTTTTTCAAAATAAACGAGTGTACAAACAATTGTAACTTGACTCTTCTTTTTAGACAGCACACGCGCTAATAGGAAATGTAAACATTACATCACACCCGGTGACACAGGGTCCCGAAAGCCTGCAGCACAACACATTTTCACACATTTGCTAAATAATGGACGTGTTCTCGTGTGAAGTCCCGACAAAACGATAACCCACGTGAACTTCTGTTCTCGCGGGTGACGTTTTACGCACCCAGCACCGGAGCTGGCCGCACTCCCTATCTGGAGCAGATGTGAGTGGTAGCTTGCGGAAAAACCGCACCGAAGCCGTTCCGTAGGCAGTGTGAGCCCGGCGTTAATGAGAAGTCAGTATCTTACCTGCAGACTAAAAAAACTCTGAAGTGAAGCACCATTTTTAATTGGCTGCTACAGCTATATAACAATATCTTTTTTTGTCGCATCAATCTAGGATAAATGTCTCTTCTTTTTAACCAGTTGCATGTTTGTCTGTTGTGACACCAAAACAGTTTCTATGTGATTGATAAAGTTCATCCATCTGCCTAGAATCAGGGTGGAATTCTGAAAGGTTTCATCCATCTAACACTTTTCAAACTCCAGATCTACGCAAAACTTTTTTGGGAATATTTTTACATATTACTTATGCTTTAACACTTTTTTTGGTCACAATATTTTCAATTGAACAACATTAATGTTGCTCTACCTGTCAGAAGGCTGATTATTTGTTCCTTCCTCTGAGTAGCTGAAACTTCTGGGAATTCTGGGGGGATCGAATCCCTAAAATGTAAAGGATGAAGCAACTAAACTGAGTAACTATAAAGATGGTGACAATGTAGGAAAATGAAAGGATAGCTGCCTAGTTACCTCCACCAATTAGGAAATGTTTTTGCAAACATAGCTTGAAAAGTTGTGGATGTATTGTCATGATTCTTTTAGGAATTATGGGTCAAGAAACAACAAATTATATTTTGAAGGTGATCTGGATCATCGTACAAATCCAGGAAGTTTTAAAAGGATCTTTAACATTGGGAGACAGGGCTATCATCTGTGCATGTGGCTGTAACGATGATCTAGGTCTGGAACTGAGGTGCTTGGTGGAGGTCTGCCCTCTTACAGTGATTTTCAACAACGTATTCTTTTTTCTTACATCTTTTTAAGAAACAGCTCGAACAGTTTTAGGTTGGAGTTGTTATTGATGTGAAACTTTCTGATGAATGATTTGTGCTTTGTGGTAGCTGATACTTCCCCCAGATTCTCCTTGATTCTCCAAACTGAGAATGCTCTGCTGTTTACAGCAGGTGAGATACTGACTGCTCATAACTACTTCACACAACCCCCCCCGCCAAGTCTGTTTCTCTCTGCAGAGACAGGATTGAATTTGTATGCAATTCCTCAGTATGAAAAAGGGCTGCACATTTGCATGACCGGAGAGAGAAACTGACTTATTTTTGGGGTGGCGGCATGCCTCCACAAAGACCTGCTGGTGAAAGTCAGCAACAACAAACTTGAGCAAAAAGAAAAAAAAAAAAACATGCGTGAAATGGAATATTTTCTGTCTCGTGTGCCAGATCTGTTTCCGTGGGTTGTTGGCAAACTGGAGCAGTGTGTGTGTGTGTGAGAGTACAGTACCTGCATGTGTATGTGTACACGGAAGTTTACATGTGGATGGGTTGGCAGAAGGAGTTTGTAAATATGCGTAGGTGAGAATTTCAACCCCCGAACCAAACCTATTTTTAGAGCTATGTCAACTCAAACTGAAAAGAGAGAAAAAAGGGAGCAAACGTGCCACTCCCGTTGGTACAATCATCACTCTGCCTTAACAAATAACCCACAATAATACAGTGGGGCAAAAAAGTATTTAGTCAGCCACCAATTGTGTAAGTTCTCCCACTTAAAAAGATCAGAGAGGCCTGTAATTTTCATCATAGGTATACCTCAACTATGAGAGACAAAATGAGGAAAAAAAATCCAGAAAATCACATTGTCTGATTTTTAAAGAATTTATTTGCAAATTATGGTGGAAAATAAGTATTTGGTCACCTACAAACAAATAAGATTTCTGGCTTTCACAGACCTGTAACTTCTTTAAGAGGCTCCTCGGTCCTCCACTCGTTACCTGTATTAATGGCACCTGTGTGAACTCGTTATCAGTATAAAAGACACCTGTCCACAACCTCAAACAGTCACGCTCCAAACTCCACTATGGCCAAGACCAAAGAGCTGTCAAAGGACACCAGAAACAAAATTGTAGACATTCACCAGGCTGGGAAGACTGAATCTGCAATAGGTAAGCAGCTTGGTGTGAAGAAATCAACTGTGGGAGCAATTATTAGAAAATAGAAGACATACAAGACCACTGATAATCTCCCTCGATCTGGGGCTCCACGCAAGATCTCACCCCGTGGGGTCAAAATGATCACAAGAACGGTGAGCAAAAATCCCAGAACCACACGGAGGGACCTAGTGAATGACCTGCAGAGAGCTGGGACCAAAGTAACAAAGGCTACCATCAGTAACACACTACGCCGCCAGGGACTCAAATCCTGCAGTGCCAGACGTGTCCCCCTGCTGAAGCCAGGACACGTCCAGGCCCGTCTGCGGTTTGCTAGAGAGCATTTGGATGATCCAGAAGAGGATTGGGAGAACATCATATGGTCAGATGAAACCAAAATAGAACTTTTTGGTAGAAACTAACTTGTCGTGTTTGGAGGGGAAAGAATGCTGAGTTGGATCCAAAGAACACCATACCTACTGTAAAGCATGGGGGTGGAAACATCATGCTTTGGGGCTGTTTTTCTGCAAGGGGACCAGGACGACTGATCCGTGTAAAGGAAAGAATGAATGGGGCCATGTATCGTAAGATTTTGAGTGAAAACCTCCTTCCATCAGCAAGGGCATTGAAAATGAGACGTGGCTGGGTCTTTCAGCATGACAATGATCCCAAACACACCGCCCGGGCAACGAAGGAGTGGCTTCGTAAGAAGCATTTCAAGGTCCTGGAGTGGCCTAGCCAGTCTCCAGATCTCAACCCCATAGAAAATCTCTGGAGGGAGTTGAAAGTCCGTGTTGCCCAGCGTCAGCCCCAAAACATCACTGCTCTAGAGGAGATCTGCATGGAGGAATGGGCCAAAATACCAGCAACAGTGTGTGAAAACCTTGTGAAGACTTACAGAAAACGTTTGACCTCTGTCATTGCCAACAAAGGCTATATAACAAAGTATTGAGATTAACTTTTGTTATTGACCAAATACTTATTTTCCACCATAATTTGGAAATAAATTCTTTAAAAATCAGACAATGTGATTTTCTGGATTTTTTTTCCTCATTTTGTCTCTCATAGTTGAGGTATACCTATGATGAAAATTACAGGCCTCTCTGATCTTTTTAAGTGGGAGAACTTACACAATTGGTGGCTGACTAAATACTTTTTTGCCCCACTGTACTTTCTATACAACGCAGGGAAGATATGAATACATTCATAAAGAGGATGTGGTTTATTCTCATTAAGAAAAAAGTTATCTGAAACATTCCAAAAGAGCTGAAGGTTAAGACGCACATGAGCGTGATGACAGTTTGGACTTTACTCGTAATTATGATGTCACAATTTCTCGACATTCCCTCTCTTGGTTTCCAATCTTTCACTTCATAACCTTTACCCACTCTTCATGTCTTTATCTTAATACAGTAGCAAACACAGTGAGCCACTTCAATGAGTGTGAAAGCAGCTTTTGACACACAAACACACACAAAGGTAGAATAAAAAAAAAAAACATCTCACTTCAACCTTGCCGACACCCCCTGAAAGTCAAACCAGATCTGTCTTCTTCTCATTCCTTCACAGGAAGTTGTGGTTGAGGAGATGTCAGCGGTGTCAAACTTACTACTACAAGTCAATAACCTTCTTCTTAAATCTGCCCCCTCCACCCCCCTACTCACCAAATATAAACTCAAATAAGGAGAGATTGCATTACTGCAGATGGAAGTACTCATAAAATGTACTGAATCAGGAAATTAAAAACAAAAACACATGATGTGAGTCTCAAAATACAGAACCTTATGACCTCGGCAGAGAAAACTGTGACGTTTTCACGACTACTCCCATATTTTATTTATTTATATATTCATATTGAGTCATTAAAGAGGTCCACTGCCCTTGACAGCCTTCAATGGCCACAATAATGTTCCCTGGATATAATATATTTGAATGTGATTCCACTGTAAAATTAATGTTTGGCTAACCCCCCCCCCCCCCCCCCCCCCAAAATATCTATTTTTGTAATTTCAGATTTTTTTGTACTTATTTCTGTCACAAAAACGTAACAATTTGAAGACTGTAAATAAACAAACAACTTTGTCTGTTCTTTGCCTTTTAATTCTGTGATTTAAAACAATAAGCATTTTATAAATGAACTTTATTACTTTATCATACCTTTAATTTGAACTTTTTGTATGTTTCTCATGATAAAACATTGTTTTCAAGCTTCCAGAACTACTTGAACTATTATTAAAACTTTTAATCTGGGTTAAAAATCAGGTTTAGGAGTTTACTGCCACTCTGCACATTAAAGTCACATGCTCAGATTAACATGATCTGAATAAAAGATTAAATAAAAAGATGTTGAACTGGTATTACCGTCAACAGGTAACCTGTTTGGTGAGCTAACTGGAGCGAAAACGAATTCTGAGTTAAATCTATTAGAGGAATGCAGAAAGAATGTGTTTTTTTATTTTTTATTTAACAGAATTCAGTTCAGATTTACTGAAATATGAGACATGCATGAGAACTAAAGGAGAAATTCAGTAATAACATAGTTCATGCAGCAAAGCTAAATCACATATAAACCAGCTGACTGAGTGGAAGACGATGACGGAGAGAAAGAGAAGCAACCAGGGAGGCACATGAGGTGGCTTCAGAGAAATTAAACTAATATCACTCTCTCTCTGTACTGGCTGATATTTCATTTACCAGCAGAGACTGAGGTGCTGCCCCCAACACACACACACACACACACACACACACGCTCAACACCACCACCTCAACCACTACGTCTGTCAGTAGCTGGCCCCGACACTCCCCTGCAGGTGATAACAGATTAAACCTATTCCATTTCATGCCTCAGGCTCCCAAATACAATCCATGTGGGGCTCCTCCAGGCCCTGCAGCTCCCCTATGCCCCCTCCCTCTGGACCCCCCGCCCTAGGTAGAAAGCTGGCAGCGGCTGCCCCAGTCCACTGGGCTAAGCCGCAGAGATGGAGGCCTGTAAGATTACAGGCCATCTGAGAAAATTACTGTGTGTGTGTGTCCAGGAATGTGTATGTGATGGTTTGTATGTGTGTATAATAGGGTTATGTCAGCTTAGATGGTCTATGTGCTGTATTTAACACTGTACTGCCTTCTCCTTTTCACTTATTGGAGTTTTAAAAGTATCTCAGAAGTATAATTGCCACTGAGTCCACATGCTGATTGTGGAGTTCATTGGATTTCTAGTCATAATAATCTACAGCCTACTGTTCTGTCCTTCTCTGCTGTGTTGATGTCTTACTATTGGAGTCAGGAAATGTTCATAGGATGCCGCCAATGTGCTTCCCTGGCTGCATTCCTGCACTCCAACCAGGAACGTTGTCAGAGAAGGGAAATGAGAGAAATCGAATCCACAGAGCTTCCTCAAAAGCGGGTTTCCTGAGCTCAGGAAATGGAACGGCCCCCCGGTGTTTATAGGTAGCCCTATGTGACCAGACCTCTCAGCCTCCCCGAGGCCTCTTTGCCCCCACAGCACATTTGGATTGACATCAAAGTCTTGAGAAAAAAACGGCATATGATTTTAAAAAAGGCTCATCTCTTATACTCTTTATTTGCAAATCATTGAAGACTCCGCAGGCAGTTCTATCTGAGCCTCCATCTACCTTGGTCAAGTTGTGGATGTAATTTGTCATGAAGTGTTGATGGTGGCAACAGATAGCTGACTAAACACCTCACCCACTGCCAAGCCCACACTCAATGTCGCTAGAGAGGCAAAACTGTGTGAAGATGTTTAAATCCTGCTAAATCTGACGGATACAAGCTGTAACTCTTAGACAACTTTACAATTTTAATGTTTGTATGTTAATACGTTTCAGTTGACGATGATGGAAGATTCAATAAATACCATGTCAGGTTGCTGTTTGCTAACACAGTTTGTAGAGCAGCTTGTTAACGTGTTGAGACTGTTAACACCTTCACAGCTGTTTGATTTCACTGACATCCTCAGGAAGCCTTTAACATCACATGTTATTATGAGTGCATGAACCACTTTTCACTTGCACTTCTAAAAAAAACAAAACAATATTTGTATTATATTTGCTCCTCATGCTTATTTTGGGCAAACTGCAGAAAGTGGATGTCAGTATGAGCCAATAATAATATAAAACCAATTTATTGCCAATTTTTAAATAAAATGTGGAAATAAATAATCAAGTCAAATAATAATTTGATGTGAAAGGCATTTTTTTTTTTTTTAGAAATAGATTTACCCATTTCATTTATTGTAAATTTTATTTAAGGCATTTTAATTTTGAACGTATTAATAATTTAACTCTAATGTGTTTTTCACCAGGGGAGGAAACATGTGAACAAAGTTACAACATGTTTATTTTGATCCAGTTTGAATCTTTAAACTGTGGAAACTTCACTTGACACAGTAGGTGAATTTCATGTGCAAAAAGATGCTGTTTTTTTTAGCACACACCGAGAAAAACTTTTTCTGAATCTTGCACGAGGTTAGATTAGAGTCTCAAATGTTCTTCAGGGCATAAAAGCTTTAACTCTTAGAGTGACAACAAAAAGTGCTGAATTGCTTTTTGCTGCAGAAAAACTGAGTCTCTGTCTTCTTGAATCTTAAAAACCAACTCCTCACTATACTTTCCTTCTAAAATCTTTCAACACTAGGCTACTCAAAGTCCTGCAATGACCCCTCAAGTGATACAGATTACCTTATGAAATGAGAATCGACTATATTTACAACTTACTTAGCCTTTTCTAGTATCAGTGTCCTAAAAAAGAAACATTAAAATATAGATTTAATTCCTTCTTAGGCTACCAAGCTTGGATCATCTGTGATTATACCTTACATTCTTATTTTTAAAGTGAAATATTGTAGAAATGTTTATTTATAAGGGGAAAAAAATAAGCTGTAGTTCATGAAGAAATATATTTGTAGTGTCCCATAAAGCAGTGTGGGGTGCAAAGAGTGTGTATGTGCAGTTAAAAACCAATTAGAAGAGCGAATGAGTGAGCTCTTTGCAGCTTAGTGAAACTCTTCAGACACAGATGCACGAAGCAAACGCTCCCATTTCAGAGAGGCTGTGCATTGATGCAGGATTGTGATGTGTAACTGCAGAACTGATGCATAACAGCTCAGAGGAAAACAGCAAAACGGACTGAAGATTGAGAAAGAAATCAAGAAATAGCGATGTGTGTATTTATACTGTATCTCCGCTCTGCACATTGGGGCGTGTTTGTGAGAGTGATTTCTCTCATGTAGCGCTCACACTAAGAGGAGCTGGCTGATGATAAACAGGATTAGCGGATTATTAGAAGGGATGAGGTGTGTGTGTATTCAAGTGTGTGGCATGAGGAGGTGTGTGTATGGCTGTGGTTATTCTCAAGACACACCCACACAATGTCTGTCAAAATCACTGCATAAAAAAATATCATCAAATAGTCCAATCAGTGCTTGACCTGTTTCTGCATCCGACCTGTAGATCTAGTTCTACTGAACATATCTGTGTCACCAGTCTGGGACTTCAGGGCAGGAATCCCACTGAACACTCCTTTTAAAAAGGCCACGGAGGAGAAAATGAAGTCATTAGCAAGACCTCCCTTTCACTTTCACACATCACAAAGTTGACATATCGGCGAATCTGTGACAAAATTTGCATGAGCTTTACAGAAAGAGGAGAGAAGAAAGAGGAGGGAAGAGTTCATTACCAGGTAATGGAGAGTGATGAAAGGGAAGGTGTGAAATGGCAGATAGAGATTTGGATGTTCATGTTTAAAGGAAGAAAGAGAAAGCCAGAGGGAGCAGAGCAGCTATCACAGCCAGCCTGATAAGTGACTCTGTAATCAAAACTCTATCTCTTAACTAAAATTGGTCTGAAACTGTTGGGCAATTTCCAGACAGGTGAGGAATGTACTGGTGAAGACTGTGGAGGAATACATTTAAATTAGTGCTGTCAGTTAAACGCGTTATTAATGGCGTTAACTGAAACCCATTTTAACGGCGTTAATTTTTTTATCGCGAGATTAACGCTCGTTCTATTTGGGCCAGCCCTTTGTAGTTTTTCTCCACGATTTTGCAAAAAACTCGTTACGTTAGAAAACTACAACATCACACCGGCTCTAGTAAGACCGGTCTTGTGCGAAAATGTGTTCCCCTGAAATATTATGTTTCCCCTGTCTCGGGAGCGCGCACCGCAGCCAGAGGGGCGGAGCCGACAAGCTTCACAGCCCTTCAGATCAGTTTCTCGCTAGACTGAAACTAGACTGATAAAAGGACAAGTTTCCCTGTTGAAGTTCTTGCTTTATTAAGCTTCCGTTAAATCAATGAACGAAAACGAAAATTGTTTTGAGTGTTTTTTTTTACTCGCCGTGAGAATCAAGTCTCTCGGTATTCACGTACACTAAACCCGGCGGTTAGACTTGATTAGTCTGAGCTACAACAATGATTAATTTTACTCTGGGATTAAAAATACATTTTTGAATTTCAATTGAAATGATTATCATCCACCAAACACTATTTTCTATAACTTCTTGTTTGTTTAGGCTGCCATGTTTTTATATTACTTTATATATGTAGATGGATGAACGGACAGACAGTCAAAGTTACAGGGGGGAACAGGATTTCTCAGCACCCTGAAATATTCCGTTCCCCCCTCCTTACTTTTTAATGCTTTGACTGACAAGCCTGTCCTTTTCTGTCCACAGTCCTCTCATCATGGACACTTACTTCTGTGAATATGAAGACGTGTGGTCTTTTTATGTCAAAGTTACAGGGGGGAACAGGATTTCTCAGCACCCTGAAATATTCCGTTCCGTGAGAGAGCTGTGGCCTTATTGTTACGTTCAAAACAAACTTGAAAGAATATGTTAAACCATCATTTAATTGCACTACAGGCTATTTTGCCTGATTTACCTTAACATGTGCACTTTATTTTATTTCGTATCCCCCTGTTTTGATCCCTGTTGAAGAGATGGCTTATGTGACACTTCAGCCTTCTGTTGAACAGTGTTATGTTGTGTGTGAGATCATTTTCTCCAACTGTGAATGACTGTTGAATTTAGGTATATGCCAGTGTTTTTTTTCAATAAAAACATTTGCACAAAGCAAGCCGATCCACTCTTCCATAAGAGCATTAAAATGACAAAAAAGAAATCAAGGGACACTTGAACTAGATAATGTGCGATTAATCAAGCTTAATTGCGAATTAACTTGGACATAAATTCGATTAATCGCGATTAAATATTTTAATCGTTTGACAGCACTAATTTAAATATACCTCTAAAAATATGTTTAAACTGCTGGTTGTTCTTCAGCAATTATCATTATTTAAAGAAACAGACTTTAATTTGACATTTTACTGTAATTTGATCATTCTAACATTTCTGTCAAGTTTTTAAAGACCCACTCCGATGAAAATCCTGTTTTTCATGTTGATAACCTGATCTTGTGATAATAGAGAACGTATCTTGAGAAAATTAAGCCCAAAATTGTATTTTTTAGTATTTCTACTGGGCGAGCTTATAGTGCTAGCTTAAACAGAGATCTCTTAGCAATGGGGAAAGGGGCGGGGTTATCCTCCTCACCAACGGTTCCGCCCACACAGAGGAGAATTGCTAATTAGTTACTACCAGTATGGAGAAATTATTTTAAAGAAAATGGCACAAGTTTTGTGAAAATGCTATTGTCATAATTTAATGACCACTGAGACGCTCAGAATATGATCAGAGTGGATCTTTAAAAGGCACATAAAATGTCTGTTAAAACTTTTCTATGAAACTTAAACATATTATTTGAAGATGAATCATGCAACAAAAAGAGCAAAATTCTCAGAGCTCATGTGAAACAACAAACCCATGTCATTTTATTATTGTTATATATTGCAAATTTATTGCATATTTATTCCAAATAATCCAATAGTTATAAAAAGCCTGGACTGTGCAGTGAAGCTGTGAATGGCCTATTAAATCAATTGTGTTTCCTATAATTGCTCTGTGTCATTTATAGTAGTTCTAGAATTACCACAGTTATCTAATACATGCAAACGAGCACCAACCTCACAAACAAATTCTAAATAGAGACAAGGATGAAGAACTGGTTTTAACTCCTCTTTGTTTCTTTTTGTTTAAAGAGGCCATTTCATACACATTTCAGGACTTTGTGGTTATTTCTTAAGTATTAACCAGTAATGTGAAACATTTTATATTTAAAAAAACGTCAGGAAACCCTGATTAACAGACCTTTCAATCTGTCTGCATTCAAATTTGGGTGGTTCAGGCTCCTTCCGTCAGGCTTCAAGCAGCAGCTTGTTCATATTCATTATTCCTCATATTCTGGACTCTGATTGGCTAACAAACTAGCCTAGGAGAGCAAGGTATACTGTTTCCTGTCCCGCTGCGTATGGCAACGTCAGACGTCGTGTCTTCCTGTTTGCTAGGTCTTATGCTAACAGCTTTTAGCCAGCAACATGCTAGGCGTGGTTTCAACTGTGGGAGCTGATGAATACTAACGAGCAAAGGAGTTGTGATGAAACAGATACAGGCCCTTCGGACTCGGGAGAACTCGGGTGTTATCGCCACCTGCGTAGTTTGAGAGATTAAAACTGAAAGAGAAGTTGTTGACCTGTTTTCACACCCACTATAAAGGTAAGAACACATGTGGAGCTAAAATATTCAACAGAAACCTCAGAAAAAACGTTTTTAATGGAAGGGCCTCTTTAAAAGAGAGAGCTGTGTGTAATAAGTGCAAAACAAGTTTATACTTCAGCCTACTTGTTATCAATCGAGTGAAAAGGTGAAACATTCAGTATAAATGGGGCAAATATTGAACATGTCTGGAAAAAAATAAAGAAGTAAAATAATATCACTGGGTTGCTGCTGCTGGCAACAAATTATGAACAATGTTCACAAGAAACTTTCTAAAACACCTGGAAACATTTTGTTTTCCTTGTGCGATTCTTGTTCTTGTTAGGGCTGGGCGGTATGGTAAAACTTTCATATCATGGTTTTTTTCTAAATTATATCGTTTTAACTGTATTTTTTTATACAACCAATGTTACCCATGTTATCGTCTCACAAGTAAATAATTACTGCATTAGATTGACTTTAAATGGCCCATTTTACTGTCATATGCACAGTAGCATGTTTTTGTTGCACAGGCTCTTCAAAATGTGATTGCTAACAGCGGGCAGTAATTAAGTTAAGTTGCTAGTATTACCACCATTGGCTACCGCAGATGAAACTTGTTTGGTCCAAGTCTGACCTTTTGAAGCCAAAGAAATTCCATATTACAGACAGGACTGCATTGCTGTTACAGCCCCCGCCAGCAGCCATTCTTCATTCAAAATTTTACTTTTGAGTGTTTCTCAATATCAAGTCACCTTGCCTACCAAGGCACTGCCATGGTAGATGAGGCATCTTAATTACGAGGACACTGGAACAGACTTAACTCCGCGGCTATCCGCTCACACACACTGTTTACGTCCCGCCCATCGTAGTAGCAAGGTAGCGTAGCAGCATTCCTTCAGCCATGGAATTGGAAATGTTAAAAAAAATAAATGTGCAAGTTTCTACCTTCTAGCCACAGAAGCGGCAACTACAAAGCAACTAACCAACCGTACAACTGCTTCGGGTCTAAAAAAAGCCTTTTAGATATTAGCCCGATAGCAACAAGTAGTTAACTTACATTTAAACTGGAAATTTGCCTTAGAAGTAGCTGCTGCCGGCCCCTCAAACGCCGCAATGTATTCTGGGAAGTTTTTGATCGGGGGAAGGCATCAAGGCACGTCCCATGTATCCTTGGTATGTTAGCTAAACAGCAGACAAACCGAGTACAGATGCCTCGTTAGTACATGAACATTGGAACGCACCTTGTCAGTTCCCGATGACGTATCTCCGAGGCAACCAGGGCGGGACCAAGGCATCAAGGCAAGGTTCCTTGATATTGAGAAACACCCTTTCACATGTGGTCGTAACATGTAGCACTGAAATTGGTCCCTGCAGAAATACATTCCCACTGCCAACGTTGTGGACGTTGTCTTGGCTTTTCACCAGTATAGTAGTATGTGAGGAATTCATATCATAACTAACATAAACACCGGTTTTCGGTACAAACTGGTATAACGCCTAGCCCTTGTTCTCGTCTCACTAGGTTTTTGAACATATTTAAAAATTTACAAGTGCAGTGAAAAAAACAGGAGACTTTTATCATGAGACTGAGCTGCAAACTTTACCGTAACTGCTCATCTGTGTTTTTATATTCTGTTCAAACCCGTTTTAAAATGTTAAATTTAAACCACATTGCATTAGTAACATCTGATATGTGACATCTAAATGGAGGAACGTAGACGTTATCTGTCAAAAATGCAAAACAGCTCGAACAAAGCTGTAATAAACAATTTGATTCTTGACCTGACAACATGTTTATGAATGAACAATAAATCTTTGCTGCAGGAAAAACTGTCCCCATTGAGAAGGTAACATGATAAAACATGTTAAATGGGGTTTTAAATTATTTAAACACAGAAAACACAAATTTTACATTTCAAAATGAACATTAAAGTTGAAATATTAATCTTGTCATCTTGTCATCAGCGAAAATACATTGTGTTGTGTTTAAAAAATAAATGAAAAATTAGATGTAATGTCATTTCACCAACTCAGCCTCCTCCTGGCACTGTAAAATCTGAAGACAAGCGCAGTCCTCAGCGTTAACACACACACACACCAGCATGGGAAACCATACTTTCAGTTGGTGGTCTTTCCTGTCTGTGGAACACAGGTGTGTGTGGTGTGTGTGTTCTCCCTCTCTGCTTTTAAGGCTTAATTAGACCACAAACTGACAAAATGTGTGTTCCTAAACGTCTGTGTTTTCTTTTAATTCGCTTTTCCAGGTTAAGGCAGCCGATTTAAAAAAAAAAAAAAAATCCTAGCATGAACACATTTTCAGGACACAGATCAAGACTTTTCAAGACCCCACAAGCACAGAAACACACACAGTCAGTCTCACCTCTCACACGGCATCCTGTTCACAAACACCTCGAGAGCAAGTTATTTTGCTTCTCCGGCTTACTCTTACAAAGGAAGAATTAGGGAACTTATTTGTGTTGTAGCTTGCACTCACTTCTATAAAGGGGGAATTGGGAAGTTATTTGTGTAGCTCATGTTCACTTTTTAAGAGAGCAAGCCATCAGTGGAGCTGTTTATCTGTGCCTGTACAAAGCCAGGATTAGGGCCCTGTCTTTGAGGCCTGCTCTGTAATCCCTTTATGGATGTCACCTGTCATCTCTCTCTAATCACCCTCCAACTTTCTCTTCTCCCTCCACACCTCCACCTGTGCCTCATTTCTTCCGTCAGCCTCCTGATATCTGCTCATCACAACTGCCTTTCACTTGTTTCCCTGGGACAAAAAGAAAAACAGAGTTCAAAAGTAAAGGCTGGAAATGGGAAATGGTTTTAGAAACATACACAGGAAGTGTTTCATAAAGCAGAAAACATTCATCCTACACTCCTCCAAAGCCATGAATCAAGTGCTCATCTTCATCTCCATCTTTTATAGTCACCTAATTTTCCTCCAATGCTCCATTATTTTCTTCTTTTTTCATCTCTTATGTCATTCAGTCTTCTCAGACCCAGAAAGCCTGGTCAACCATCCATCCATCTTGTCTTATCTGTCAATCCATCTCGACTCATCTCCTCTCAGCTTGCATGTTTAATGTGATGTATTTATCCTCCATGTAATGTAAGCCGCAGCTGGCCATTAGTCAATTATGAAATTTAATCGTAACAATTATGAGAAACCATAGCGATTAACGCAGCATTTCCTCTTTCATTTACCCCCTTATGATTTTGCAGTGGGGCCATGAATCCTAACTTCCTTATCTCTCTATCTTTTTCTTTCTTTCTCCCCCATCCCAAAGCCTTTATGGTCTCTGTTTAAAAAGTTATTTATCACCTAGAAAACAATAAGACATATATTTTCTTTGAGCCAATCGAACAGTGTGTGAAAGTGTAATTTAAAGAAGCCAAGCCAGTATATCTTATTAGGCCTTGTCTGGCCTCCATCACATTAAGTCCTCTCTCTTTCTTTCTGTTTCTGGGCAGTAGAGCGGTGCAGTAGCGTGCACGGGGCCAGGGACTGAGGAATCTGATAGGGATAAACCAATTTGCTGTCCACACACAAACATCCCAGCAGGCTTACGCCCCCGCTCCGGCTCCCATTGCTCATTTAAGATGGCGGTCGGAGAGGCCAGCAATTAAGTTTTAATTAGGTGGGGTAATTATTGCCGGGCAGGAAGTATCAGACGCCAGGCTGATTGTTCTGTGGCCCAAGGAGGAGGAGATGCAAGCTAATGGGAGGAGATGTGGGGGTGGCGAGGCTGGGGAGGTAAAGCGTGGGTGACCTTTGCACCCACTCCCACTCGCATTGTCTGTGACCTTTCTAACCACCTGCAGGTGAAAGTTTTGTCTGAATCACCTAATAATTTGGAGATTATAACACCTGCTTCAAACACAGCAGGTTGAAACGTTGAGGTTAATCAACTCAAGTACTAACTTAAACAAAATACAAATCAGTTTGCACAAAGCAAAAACAACTACCACAGAAATATTTAATAATTTAAAAATAAAGTCCTAAAATGTGGACCTTTTTGCTGCTGATATAGCTCCATTAGTGACTATTTAATAGATATTAAATGATTGATAATTATTACAAAATAAATTCTTCATGATTTTATTGATTAAAATGTATTCTGTGCTTTTGCATTAATATTTTTTTGCTGAACAGGGATTAATAAAACTGAAACCTAAACCCTAACAATAAATATGTTCTTCTTCACTGGTATCACTAAACACGCATGCACACAGTTAGCACATGAATAAAAGTTGGAACAGGTAACACTTGAAAGAAGAGCCTCTAGATGGATCCACAGATATTTGGTGCAGTAACAAAACCAAATGTTGGAACAGAATTTCAGGGGTTTTATAATATTTGTGTTATTTACACAGCTGTATGAATGAATTTGTTTTGTTGTTTTATCCCACTTAAATATTTCAAATCAGCTAATAAACTTAGAAAACAGATTTTTTGGTCTAACTCCCAAAGTGCTTCACACTACAGTTTGTCATTTACCCACTCTCACACATTTAGTGGCAATAAACTACATATAGTAGCCACAGCTGTCCTGGAACACACTGAGGAGATGCTGCCATTACACCTGCACCACCAAACAGACGAGCTGTCTTGTCTAAGGACACATCGGCAAATCAATCCTTTATGGCGATTCTAATAGGTGACCTGGTGACCTGCTCTACCTCCTGAACTACTGCTGCCCAGTAGTTGTATTTGACGAAATACAGTATTTTAAGTGTTGATTTCCTTTATTAAGACCTGAGAACAACATCTAAACTCACTCACGTGTTCTGGTTCATGATTCAACATATAGGAAGAAAAACTGGGCCAAAACAACAGGTGACCTAACGAAACAGAAAGACTCATCTCACATTTACCCAAAAAATACCTTGACGATTCCCAACGTTTATGAACCCTAAGACAGGCCATCAGTTTGTGACCTCAAACTCAAGCATCCTTGGGTTTTGCAGCAGGACATTCAAAGTGCCACCTTTGTTTTGCTCAAAAACACGCTAAAAGTTTTGGAGTGGCTGAGTCGAGTCCAGGCTTAGATCTGATGCTGACCTCAACCTGGCTGGTCATGATTAAAAGGTGTATTATTTGGCTGAAATAAAACTATTCTGTAAAGAAACGAGGGTCAAAATGGCTTCACAGTTAAAAACACTTGATTATAATTGTTGTTGCAGCTAAGGGTGAAACATCAATAATTAGATTCAGAGGGAAATTCCTTTTCCACACAGGGTCAAGCTGGTTTGAATCCATTTGTTTCCTTTAATAAATAAAATCATAATTTAAGCATAACATTTTGCGTTTATGCTCTGGCGATTTAAATATGAAAATAGACTGATCAGAAACATTTAAGAGTGGGAAAAAGGAAAACCAGATAAAATACAAATACTTTTCACATCACTGCCTAATCTATTTTAAGTATAAAGTATAAATGTTGATCTATATTTTACAAATATAGGTTTGGACGGAAGCACGTATATCCAAACTGTTTTTATAGATGTGATTATTATTTAATTGTAATTTTAAAGATTCTGTATTATTTTACATAATAAAACACTAACATGATAAAAAGGTATAAGGAAGCTTATTTGCAAACTTTTTAACCTCACTTTCATGCATGTATAGGAAAAAAAAAAACTCATCGACCCCATTAGTAAGCATCATCCACCGAGAAGAAGGGAACTCATCCATACAAACCCTTGACAACCTCCTCCACCCCACCCCCGTACCATCTCTTATCAGCAGACACCACCAACCTCCTCACATACGCACACAAACAGACCATCAATGATGTCACAAGGCTAATCTCGTCGCGCCTCGAAACCCAATTAAAAAACAGAGATGTGTGGCTGCCAACATCAGGAATCTAATCACATTCCAGGGAAAATGCGCGTAATTTCCTCGGCTTTCTGCCGGGGTCGAGATAGAGATGGAGAGGACCGGCAGTGGGAACGGGTGCAGCTCATCATGCTCAGGCCCCAGGGGTGGGCCTGAAAAGTGCTGTGGTGCAGCTAGGGAGGATCTGCATGCTTTTATGTTTATTGTTTATGGTGTGAGCACGGGAGGGGTAGAAGTTGTAGGATCAAGACTAAAATTGAGAACAAAGAGTAAAAGACAACAACAACATCATATTCCATCTAATCATAGAAAGAAAATGTTCATTAAAATCAACCAGTAAAATCTAGATACCAGAAATAATATTACCAGCCTAACATGTTAAAACCTTGGAAATATTTTGTGTTTATTTAATACAAGTTTTTTAGTTTTGTTTCATAACATGGGATAGTCAAGAGCTTTATGATTAGAGTAATTTCAAGGTGATTATCATCATAATTAACATTAATTTAGATGTTTATTAGCATCTGTGGTTAAAATCAAATATCATTTTATTCAATTCAGTTCAATTCAATTATAGCCAATTAAATAAAGAACAAGCCATTAGTTGTACAATCAGGAAGCCCATAATAATGACAAAATATTGGTAAATGAACCTTCTGGTTTGACAGTTTTTTCCCTCGTAATCTCAACAGAAATGTTTCCTGAGCAAACATCTGTTTGAGGTTTAATATCAACTTATGTTTTGGATTTAATTTATGGTGAGCTGCCAGCAAATTGATTTAAAGACAGCAACTATCAGTGTCTCATGACTCCACTTTATCCTCATGCAACAAACTATTTTACACAAGTCAGCTAATTGTAATCTTTGTAAAATCTAATAAAGTTACAGTTTGTTTTATTCTTGAGCTCATTTAAACAAGGATGTTTCACATCTGTTTATTTATCTGTATTTGCCCCCTCCCTCTCGCTCTTGGGTCTGTTTGGAGTTTTGGTCTGGCTTTAGTTAAACTAGTGATGGTGGAGGATAATAGATACAGTAAGTACTAGTAAAGTACAAATTACATTTCAAATAGAGTCATATTACACATAACACTTATTAGTAAAGGTTTCTCTAAAATTTAGCATTTTTATCTTGGACAAAGCAATATTCTTAAAGTTCAGATGAGTCAGGGAGAAAAGAGTTGACGTCTGGAGGATTTTAATGTTCTTCTGAAGAAGGTGTGGGGGGATGTGAGGTTTGGAGTGAGTCTGAGGTGGCGTGGGGGCTCTCAGTGGTAAAGGTGGTCAGTTCATGACCTGGTCAGGAATGCGTTCACCCTTTGGTGGAGAGCCACAGGGATTTTGCACCAGAAGGAAACTCTAAACCCCAAGTAGAAAGCCTGTCAATCACCTATGCGTCTTTTTGCCTGGGAGGCCCTCAGTTCCAGCTCCACACTCCTGCAGATAGACCAATGCAGACCAAATGGAGTCAGTTAAAAAATATCCCTTCTCTTGTTCCTGATATTCTACATTTAAAAACGTTCTTCTCTCTGGTGTCTGACTGTCTGTATTTCAGGGAGGGGGTGGGTGAGGATTGCTCCGTCTTGCTGAGATGGGAGCAAACACAGTTGACAGCTTCCTTCCTCGCAGTAAACATTGCAGCGCCACTTAGATATGGGTCAGGGACAAGAACAGCCACCCACCTACTACCTCACTCACCCACCAGAACAGCTCTGCCACTTTCCCGGTTTGGGACGGTAATACTTCCCAGCCATTCGTCTTGGAGGCAGACATGTGACCTGATGGTCCATATTACCTTACATCTCTTCACAAAAACACCTTGGGTATACCTTTTTTTGCACTCCTTCACCTCTACTCACAAACATGCACATTAATCCCTCGCAGCTCAGCTTCACAGGACACTAGAGGCTCCTTCAGAACACGAGACAAAAGATACAGTAACGTCTCAGTAATTTTGGGATATATGGAATAAAACTTTTTTCTTGAATATCTTGGCATTCCTGCTAATGTGTGACAACAACAATATTAGTATTTGCTAGTAGGACAGCATAGTTTCTCTGTGTTTATCAATCAAACACTAAATCAATTCATTCTGATGGCTAATATCTTCGGTTAAAGACTTCTCAGTCATTAAAAATAATTATTCCATGTGTTAAACTGATGTCAAAACCAACAACTGTTTTTATTAGTGCAATCATCATATGCAATAATAAAAATAAGTGACACTTTATAGATTTTCTTGGGGAAATTATTAATGGGACCACTATTGTTTTGTTGATTAACGGATGCTGGTCAATTTATCCAGATCACACTTTGACTTGATTCCTAGTAGTTGTTGTTTCGTGACAGTTGGGTGTAGTTAGGTGAGTCAGGTGAGTTCCAAGGAATGTCCAAACGGCTGGTTTCAGCCAGCTTTCTCTAGCGGCTCCATAAGAGTTGGCTAATGAGTGGTAGAGTCAAAGATCTGTCACTGAAGCTCTCCTTAAGAACCCGAGTTTGATGAGACTTAATGAGGTATAACGAGATGCAAGTGTGCATGTTGTTGAGACTGGAAACCAGGAAAGGCAGAGCACAACTGTTGGAACAAAGTACTCACTTCTCCAGCTGATGAGCAGAAAACAAAAGGAAAGAGTACAGAAGAAAAAAAACAAAAGAAGAAAGAAGACGTGTTTCATTGGGAAATCCTCTAACCATACAATACTTAAGCTATATCACACGAGAGGGAGTGCTGTTGTTCCGAATCAGCACTGGTGTGATTTGGTCATAGGCACGAGGCCGCAGGCTTGTGGCAGAGTGTTGTTCTTTGTAACCTGGCTCTTCCAGATCTATGTTTAGCCCCGTGTCCAGTTGGTGCTACACATAGATCTGGAACGGCTCAGTCTGAAAGCATCTGAAAAAAGGAGGCACATCTGGTATAATATTTTAAGCTGATTGGAGAATGCGCTAGCAAGAGTCCACCTAACATCATTTGTCTTTAGACAATCACAGAAAATCCAGATCTTGTCAATCCAGAAAAGCACACACATTTTTACTACCAATAAAAGCACAAAGTTCTTACCTTTGCTCATACATCTTCATACCATATTTTTCCTTATGTATTTGTTCCAGAGTCTTGGGAAGCTAGTGCCTATCTCCAGAGGTTAATTGTGTCCAGAGCCCCCTTCTATAGCATGTCTACTGGACAGTGGCGGCTGGCCAATAGAGGGCGTTAGGGTGCAGCTAGGGTGAAGTTTAAAATTATGTCTAGTAGATGGTGTTTTGATCCGTTTATCATCAATACTTGTCTTACAATCTTGAAACATGGTTTTGCCAAACACAAAAATTAAAAATGTAATTGTTTTTACTTAAATTAAATCATATTAATCTAAAACAAGCCTTAAATATCTCCAGAAACGTTATCGACATAAAGTTTATTAAGTTTATTATGATGAAAAACAGTTTTCCAGGTGTGTGACACCATCCTGCTGCACATTGAGGAGTGTTTTGTCTTCACTCAGCATCTCGTCAGTGTGACCTGCTGCATGGAGAACTGTCTCTACTGCACAGTGGGACGTTTCCTGAGACACTGGACACAACTGTGGAGGTTTATCCAGTACTGGACAATTGAAATGATCAAAAATATTTAATGTTTATATTATATGAAATGTTACTTAACACAAAATTTTACATTAATACACAAAATGTGTCTGTCTGGCAGACTAGATTAACCTGTTCTGGTAAAAATTAAATAATCTCTTAATAGTCATTTTTTTTGTTTTGACACTTAACATCTAGACTGATAAGGTTTTGTCTCAGAAAAGTGTAACATCTCATGGTCTTATTCGAACCCTCTGATTAGATAAACAGCTGACATTTCGTCCGAGTCACATGAAATCATTTGGTTGGCGACTGTTTTACCCTGTACTGATTCAAGGAATTAATTGCTGCACATTAATCCTCGTTTTCAGAACAATGCCCTTTTATTTATGCTGAATATTATTCCTGCATGTCAATTAATTATCAGCAAATTTGTTGGTAAGATTCAGCTTGTATGTTGGAGTAATTGTGTGTGTATATGTGTGTGTAATTGAGTGACGTTGCCTCTGTGGGGAGTTGGGGATTGGTCTGCCAATTCTAGATGCAGTTTTCACATCCTAATTGAAGTTGGTCTTTGAAGTAATTAAGATAAGGGAGTGGAGACAAAATAATTGGTATTATGCGACAGTAATTAAGCCATGCATTTTTTTTTTCTTTAGTTCAACGGCGCGATTTTTCATCACAAACAATGCATCAGTTTGCTGCCGTTGTGTTGACTCTGCAGTTTGCTTTCATCTCTTGTTTTTGTTTGCTCTTGTGGTCCTTAGATCAACTTACTGACCACACAAATATGATAACGAGATCTTTATTAGGTGCAATTAACTAGAACTAATAAGGTATAATCCAACAGATGTGCAAAAAAATAAACATGTTTTTAGATGAGTCTAAAAAATATTCATTTGCACAAGCAGCTGATTTTAGCCTCTTGTGATCACATAAGTTATTAAACTTCCTCTTCTGGAGCCTGAACATGTCTGTAATCTGAATGTGTATGTGTGTTAAATTCTCTATGGGTAGCAAACATCTCTGCTGTTAAACCCCACAGCTTAGAAACACCACTTTAAGCTAATGGTAACCCCTCTTAACCCACCAACAATATGTAATTTCACATCATTCACAGGAAACTGGACACCCTCCACACACACACACTCGCACATTCATTGTTTTTGCCTTTTGGAGGCTGTGTGCCGCCACAGAAAAAAACAACTTAAACACATCAGCGGGTTTCTGAAGATATTAATCATTATAAGATGTGTGTTTCTCATTTATTTACATACAAGAAATGCTTCTCACACCTAAAATCACATGTCCACATATTTTCAAACTGTGGGATTAAAAATTCAGAGACAGACGTGAACAAAAGCAACAGCTTAAATGGTGGACATGTTTTTGTGTGTAAAAATGTGTGTGCACGCTTGATTTTTAGTGCTGGCACGATGCCACTCAGCCTGCTTAATCCTGCTCCCACCCCCTCCATGAGCTTGGCCACAACTAAAACAGGTAATATACACTGTCTGCGTGCAAAACCAAGCTCTGCAGATGTTTGTATAAGTGTGTGTTCCGAGTGCTCAGAGCTATTTTGGAGAAGGATGCTTTGGCTAAATAAGAGGGAACATCTTACAATAGTGCAGGTGCCACCAACAGTTTTGGGTGCTGTCCAATCTGGTGGTGTGCTTCTCATCTCCTGCGTGTCTGAAAATGTGTGTAAGTGTGTGTTTGTTTCTCACTATGTGTGACATGACCTAGCTGTGGTTAAAAGCAGGAGTTGTAAGTAGAGTTAATAAAGGCTTCTGGAGCAGCGTCTTCCTCTGGTGGTTTGACCCCTCCCCCCTTAACCCTACCACCGAACCCTTCTTCTGCTTCCTCATTTTGTATATGTGTGTGTTATAGCTGCAAGAAATGCATCCACACCTGATAGCCGGTTTAGAACCACAAAGAGTTTCTCAGTATTTGATTTTGTTCCTCACACAGGTTCCTCTATGTGTCTTTTAGTATCTGGTTTCAATCCCGTCTGTTTAAATGGTTATTGCAGACAGTCATGATGTACTTTGGGGTCTGATTTCTATAAAACTTTAAAACAAGTTAGATTTATCGTTACAATACAAAAATACATCATCTTAATGCATTTACTTTTTAGTATATTTATTTATTTTGTACGCTTACATTTTTTGTACCATCTAAAACAATGATTTTTACCTGTGAAAACAAATAATTTCAACATGTGAAGTTCATTCACAACTATTTAATTAACAAAGTGATCAAGATTTCATGTCAATGGATATAAAGAGGACAAGTGAAAAGTGATAAAAGTAGTTTCATTCACAACATTAGGACCACTGGCATGTCACGTTCGGATCATCAGATCACATTTGTTGATGAAATATATATTGAGGTAACATATTTTTTGTTCTTTGGAGGAAGTAAACCTTGACAAGCTCACAAATCTAGGCAGATACTTATTGTGGACATCAAAAATGGATTGATGATTAGAGGAATACAGACAGCAAAAACATCTCACGCAAATGTTCACAGATGTGGCCCGTAAATTATTTTTATTATAGCATTTTTTTCCACCCTCATTTTAGATGGAAGACCTAAAGCAGTGTCTTAAAATGTTCGGGTGGCACACCAAAACATAAAGCCGGAACTGAACTTTGGGAATTTCCCAATGCTACTGTATTGTAGACGACTCTAAGACTTTGAAGCACAGTGTTTATAGAAAAAATATGCTTTTATACAAATTTGGGTGGATTTTGATCCGTTCACATAGACACAATGACTCTGCCCTTGTACAGCATATCACACCGGCAGTCTGATTGAAAATACAGCAGTAAAAAGACAATATTATATGACTGAAGTACCTGCTAATAGTGTGGTATCAAAGTGAACCAAGAGACTGACTCCAGATATTGATCCTGTCCCGACTGTTAGGGAGCAGGTGAGCAGGAGGGGTTGATCTGAGTGGCATGTCGGATTATTTCCAAAGAGTAAAAGTGAATCAAGACAAGTGGCTCCATGCAAGAGATCAGGACACCTTCCATCAAGAACTTTGCATTCAGTTATCTAATGCTGGTTCAGCGCATATTATGAATATGCCACTAGCTAGTGGGAGGGCCAGTAAGGTAGCCAGGAAATATAGCAGGGTGGCCTTGCCCCCCCTGCCCCCACCTTAAAGCCTCCCCTGGTACATAGTACTGCAGCAGGCAGTTTGTTCTCTTAGAGGGCCTAACAGACCCTCAAAGTATGGACAACTATGTTTCTGTCTTAAGGCAAAGTTTGTTTACGTTAATCATCTGAAAAAGAGAAGAACAAATGCAACCATAAGATGTTCTGAACATCCGTACAGGCTACAACTGAACATAAAATGCTGAACTTGCACATTGTTCTTTCCTGAACAATGTTTGAGATCATTTATCAGCATATCTCCAAAATCTTCAAATCAACTTAAAAATTAAGTTGCACTTCAGGTTTACCTGAACATGAGTCTTGGTGCTTGATGTCACACATTTTATAGGTTTTAGGTCTTTTTAATAATTTTGCTTTAAAAAGTCAGATCTTATTTTGGGGATCTTCTCAATTTTTTCAGGTGGTTTAAATTCCAAGACTGGCAGTAAATATCAGCCTTGATACAGGCTTCAAGGTACTATTTCAAAACAGTAATCTCTGTGGAATCACCACCTTGACATGGTAGATGAATTTAAGAACCTTGGTGATCTCTAGGGATTTGTTTTTTACAGCTTCAACCCATTGTAGGATCTCTTAAAGTAAACATGTAAAAAAAGGGGGTAAGAAAGTGATACAGAGATACTAATAATTAAAAACCCAAAATAGGTCATCTAACTTGGAAAAGGGAATCTAGACCACTTCCAGTTGAGCCTCAGTTTTGCAGTTTCCATCTTTGCAGATGTTTGGAATGTCTTACCATTTTTTGATTTAAACCTAAATACTTTTTTTTTTTCATTTCACACCTTAAAGAGATTAATTTCATTCCTGTGAGATGAACATAATATTGCATATGTTCAAATTTGGCTGTTGGTTTTGTGGGTTAACTGTCAAACTGCTCCTAAAGCAGTGGCAGTGTCTTAGAGATTCTTTGTAGAGGTTTCCTTTTTGTTCATTCAGTGTAAAGTTGACTGCATTCACAGACAATCCAAATAGAGCATTTGATGTTCACACATTAAATTGTCAGTTTATCTGAAACTGTTTATCCTATCAGTCATTACATTTCTTCCTTTGGGTTGTTTTCCTTTAGGCCTTGAATCAGTTGACTAAATTACCACACATAAACACTTGTTTGGGACGCTAATGAGCACAGATTACACCCCTAAACTTTATCTGGCTGCCTGCCTTGAACACATCATCCAGTTCTGACTTTTTAAGACAGGTAACAACAGAGCAAAAATGCTGCCCCACCTTACCTTCAACAGTCCTCTACCAAATATGCAGCGCGAGACAGAAACCATAAAATGAACCGCAGATCACTGGCATGAACATTCATTGGAAGCCA
Organism: Pachypanchax playfairii; assembly: GCA_006937955.1. Classification (NCBI taxonomy): domain Eukaryota; kingdom Metazoa; phylum Chordata; class Actinopteri; order Cyprinodontiformes; family Aplocheilidae; genus Pachypanchax; species Pachypanchax playfairii. The sequence goes on from SSNP01000088.1 coordinate 357,457, forward strand.
TAAAAGTCTACACATATGATAATGGAAAGTAAAGCAAGAAGTATAATGTTCCAATATTAAGATTCAAAACGTATTATTTTAAGACAACAACATTTTATTTACTCATGAAAATGTGCTCCAAAAAGATTCAAAAGTGATTAAAAAAAAGCTATTTTCAGCTTCAAATAAAAAAAAAGCATATGAAAATTAAAAACTTAAGATAAAATAAATAAGACAAAACCTATAATAAAATGTAATTTACATGATTAAAACAACTAAAGAGGAAAAAAAAAAACACTGAAAGAAGATATGAAAACCAAGTATGTTTAGTTAAATCCAAAAGCAAAAGCATGTCTGAATGTAAACGTGTTCTGTTGCTTTTAAAAATAATCAAAACAGTAAGTAAAATAGAAAAAAATAATTACGCCTATTCCACAGAGTAAAAATCTAAACAAGAGGAAACAAAATATAATCACTGCCTGTTTTATCTGAACATGATTTTTCTATACAACAACGAAACAATCAAAGGAATGTTTCAGAGCAACGTTTTGGTCAATACCATGAATCCTGATAGTCTAAATGTTTAATTTAATGTTTGATTGATACAGTCATGTTGTTTAGATAGACACTTACACATTCACTCAATTTTTTTTTGTTCTTTTTTATGTCTGATAAGGTTTGATTTTATTAAAACATTATCCTTAGAGGAATAAAAAGTTGGATACCATCGGCAAAAACGTGGCAGGAAATGTTGTTAAATTTGGTTTTAAGACAGTTTAGTTGTGGAACTAAACCAGAATTGGAGGGACTCCAGACGAGAGGTCATGGTTATCAAACATTACTAGTTTAAAAAACACATGATGTACAAAATTTTAGTCTTAATCAGCTAAAATGATTGATCTGCTCAATTGTCCTGAAATTGGCCACAACAGGAACTGTTTTAAATTTATCTGCGTTTCTTAGCTGACACAGATTTGTTAAAGGTGTAATATGTAAGAATTAGACCTTGTGGTCAAATGAGTCCTGCAGTTCATGTAGAAAAACAAACCATCCGCTCTCAGCTACTCATCCCCTCCCCTTCCTGATTTTTCTGCCGGGTTGCCAGTTCCAATGTTGATCCTCGTTTTATTACTTTTGTGTTGGTTCAGTTTTTAGGAATGATGCCGGGGTTTCTTACCTCAGTGCTGCTTCTTTTACTGGCTTCCATTCAATCCACAGCGCTGCTACTCTTTGCTGCTGGTCCAGTTGCAACCGCTTGTGTTGAGGACTTGGCAACCTTGCAGGCTCACTTGTGATTCACTATGGAACCAGGAAGTCTGGACGTGGAATAAAAACTGGCAACCACCCAGCCGGCTGAGATCGAAATCTGTTACAATGTAACTTTACTTTCAACATTGTTGGGACATTAGACTGTTGTGTATTTCACTGTAACATTCTTACATATTGTACCTTAAAATCATTTATGAGCCAATGCTGCTGACATGTACATCCCGACTCTTAATCCTCCTCTTTTTTGTAATGAAACCATGTAAGTGCACATTTATCTTTGAGCAAGATATGTTTTTTTATGCAGCAGTTCACAACTATTTTTTTTTAAAATGTTGTCATTCCTTCAAGAGTGAAAGTTGTTCCTAATTTATATAAGTTCCACACTCATTAATAGAGCTGTTTCTTTCTGTACTCGTTGTTTAAAGCATGCAATAAATTAACAGAAGCATAAAAACTTTGCTGCCTTCTGCCATTTTGAGAAGCTAATTGAGGATGAAAGACACACAAACACAAATGATACATAATTTATAGACACAAATTAAGCCATATACTGTAGCTTCTGTTTGGTTGTGTGGAAAAAGGGGGAGTCTTCAAATTTGTCTTTTGCATCCTCTCCTGTGTTAATCCTTATTAATCTATTATGATAATAGTTACTTTTATTTTTTCTAAATAACTGCATTTCCAGTTTGAGGTGACAAATTAATTTCCATTTGTTACTGGGACATTGATGGCAAAATCAGGCAGACCGCCAAGCTCCAATCCTGTCACCTTCTGACTTCATCTAAAATTAAAAATGAGAAGTCGGCTCTCTGGAGAGGATGAGCAGAGGGCATACAGTACACTCACACAGCACAGGCACGCATGCAAGTAAGCGTGAAGTGACAATGTCAAAATATCAACACCTCTTCTTTTTTTTTTTTGTACCTCTGGGTCCCAGCGTGTGGGGAATGAAGAAGTAACAGCACTAGTTAATTCCCCCTCTGAAAGGTGTGACATGTTTAAATGTAATGACTTGGCTTGCTGAACTGAAACCAAACACTGCTTTAAACCACAGAGGTGTCGTGGATGGAAGCCGAGAAAGAAAGGGGGCACGGAGGCAAAGGTTTCTTATCCAAATTAATACAGAGCCTCGCTTTTCATCAAAGCCTTTATTGAGTAATATAGAGTGTTCCAACTCACAATGGTTCTTTCAACATTCTCTTGGCAAAAGGGTGCTGCAGATTCATGTCCTTTTCTTTTTTATTCACACCAAACATTTTCCTTATTTCTATCTGGGAGCCGGTTTTTGCTATTCATCTATTCCCCTCGCATCTCGCCTTTCTGGAGCCATCTTTTCACAGCCCCTTCATTGACAGTCTCCCACTCCACAACCTCCCCTGGTCACCGGGGAGCTCATTCTTAGTTGCACAAAAAACGTCCGTCACGGATTGCCTTCCTCCCGTCTGCCTGTGAATTAGCTGTGTGATTACACTGAGCTGGTGGGGTAAAGCCCGTGGTTGGATTAGGGGCTGTACGAGCGGAGGCCTCTGATTGGAGCAGCCCAGCAGAGTACAGACGGACCGACCAACAGACAACCGAAAACACTGATGGGCTAACTAGCCACAGAGGAGAGCAGAGTCAGGATCTGCGTGGCATCCAGTTGTCACATTGGCACATCGCACTGATACTGGCTGCAGAGAAAGGCCAGCCAGATGGAGACAGTGCCAGGAAGCTACAGAGAGGATAGTGTTCAGGCTTTGGGTTGTTATTTTTAGTTTTGGATGAGTGGGACCGGGGATGGGGGATGACATTAAGTTAAATGGAACTTGATTGTTCTGTGCAGTGAAGTTTGTCTGATGAATTGCTTTTGTTTTTGCCCCATCATGGTCAAATGTCAACGAATCATAAGCAGTTCCAGAAAAGATGAAAACATGTTGTTGATATGAAGTCACAGTGGATCAACCACAGAGATGTTTGATTTCAACATTAAATCAGGAGTGTTAACTTCAGACAGCAGGTTGTCAGACATAACAACTGTTTGAGGTGCAGTCATTCAGACCACTCAAAGCGCTTTCACACTACAAGGTTTTGCATTCACCCATTCACACAACCCGATATGTAAACCGGGGGGAGAGGGTAGGGGCTAACACTCACACAACCCGATACACAGATCGGGAGGCAACATGGGGTTCAGTGTCTTGCCCAAGGACACTTCGACATGTGGCGGTGGAAGCCGGGATCGATCCACCAACCTTCAAATTGAAGGACGAGCGCTCTAACCACTGAGCCACAGCCGCCCGGCAGGCATAAATTTTCAGTTTTACAGTGAATGTGTTCTGCGATGCCGATGGCAACATGTAAACAGAGCGTGCACATGGACAACAGGGAGTTTCCTCTCAGGGGAAGGTAGATTGTTGCACATGTGAGGGATGTTCTTTCCTGAAATTCAGAAAAATCCTCTACTATACCTTTAATAAGAAATCACAACTTACATTATGGGTTGTGATTGGTCCACACGTAAATATACAGCACATGGATTGGCTGTAAGTTGAGTAAGTGACTATTTAACTCTCACTGTCGCCTGCTATGATGTGCACTTTTAAACGATTTTAGCACAAAGTAGACTGATCTTTAATGAGTTTTTGCTCCTATATGTTGTTCTTCTAAATGTTCTTTCAGATTCTGCTATAAAAATGAAACCTAAAACTCGCATTACATCTCCAGCTGTGGAGTCCTTCGGTGCTGTTGATGGTGAATTTCCTGCATTAGTAACTTTGATGCTCTTAAGCAGAGCTGGATGTTTGCCCACATGTTCCGCTAGCGGTGCAGAACCAAGGAAGTCCTTTTAATGGCGACCATCGGTCCTCACAACTCTCAGACGGCCTTTAAAACAGTTTTGTTCAAAAATCACCTGAAAAGATAACATGAAACGAGATGAGAGAAAGTCACATAACCAAACAACATGAATTTGAAACTTGTTTAATTCATTTTGTTGTTTGATCTAGGGATGTGCGGATTGATACTAAAAGATCGATACCTCCGATTCCAGCTTTTTATGTTTTGGAATTGATTATCTTATTAAAATAACGATATTTTAGTAATTTTAAGTCAATATGTAGTTTGTCATTAACTGGAAAATTTTATAAATCATGTTCAGTTGATTGAAACTACTTCTTCTTCCACCTAGCAAAGTGCGTGACGTTACAGTATAAAAGCAGAAGGACGCAGAACGGCGCTGCTCACCTGTTGCTGCAGTGCGTTTCCTGTCAGCTAGAATTAACATTGTAGAACAAACACCGTCATGTTTGGAGCTACTTTAGTGTCCCAAACAGCATCGATGCAGTACGTAACGTGTATGAAGACTGTGAGTTGTTCACTGGTAGCATGCTATGTGCTTTTACACCAGCAGGATCTTTTGAGGAAGTCTACTGTGTGTACTATCAAAATAAAAGCACTAACTTCCAGTCAAGCATTATAGATTGTGTGTGGAATATTAACTTTCCTTCTTCCAAATGGATGCAGTAACTCAGTGTTCCTGCCCTTAAAATGACTGAACCAACACGTGGAAACTCTATACACATAAAATATTTAAAAATAAATCATTAGACAGAATATGAAGATGTCATCATCAGAGAGAGGAGAGGAAGGATCAGGCTGCGAGGGTGAAACAGACATCTCTATTGAAATCCTTAGTGGTACGTACATCACTAGTTTGATCAGATTTAGGCTTCACAGCTTATAAAACATGAACCAAGAAGTTTAATATGGGATTATTATTATTGGTGTTTACGTACACGGATTCATAACATTAATACTAAACAATGATAATAAAGCTGAACTTTACATATTATAAACAGATGTTCTTTGTGATGATGTCATAGATCTGAGTGAGAACGAGTTGTTCATGTTCAAATCCTGAACACCAACAACAAACATGATTTACGTTTCTATGAATTTTCTGTTTCGTAACTTGAACAGTTTAGTGCAGTTCTTTACAGTCAGATGATCAAAGTGTTGTTTTTTTTATTTTTTTTATGTTTCAGTATTTGCCTCATTTCCTGTTTTTTATCCTTATGTGTAATTTTCCTTCCTGTCTTCACACCAGGATTTTTTTTACTAATTTCTCCTCATCCGATTTCTTCTCAGTTCTGTTATTTTTTCGAAACTGGACTGTTTAGGAAGTTTTTTGTAAAGGGTAAGAAATAAATAATATATAATTTCCACACAATCATGCTCTAAAAGGGAAACATGCCTCTCTAATACGCTATCTTTGCATGTTATTTACATTTAGAAAATCAGACTCATTTTAATGAAAGACAGTTCTCAGAAGGAACTCGATGACCCAGAAGTGTCAAAATTATTTCAGTGATAAAGAACAAATGTTCACAATGATCACATTCATTGTTTCTTTCACATTCTGTCTTTAAAATAAATGTATCTCTTTGTTTACAGAAAAACACTCAACTTAAAAGTTCTTTTGTTTTTCAGCTTAAATGAATTCTTAGTATTTATGTGGCAAATTGCCAAAATGATCTCAAAGTAATACCTTTCACAATAAGATTTATGGCTTTTGGAAGGTAGAGAATAGTTGTAAATGAGCTGCCACTCCTGTAAGTGTTACCTCACTATATTGTTTATGCAATAAATGCACAACAGCAGAGCCTTGTCTTTAGTCCAGTCTGTGAGAAACTGGCTTTTCATCAACCAGCTCTGCCTTTTACACCTACAGTCTAATTTTAATGTGTCTAAATCATAAATTAAGATGACAAATGATGTGCTTGTCTGTGCCTATGTCTGTGTTTGAGCAGCGCGGGCCAATCCAAACAGGGCTGCCGACATTGTTGAAACGTGTTACTTTCTCACTGTCGTTCACAGAGCGTTGGATGAGGGGCATTCTGGGAGTAGAAACCCATGCTGACCCATCTGACCTTGACTAATAGATTGTCTGACAGAAAGAAAGAAAATAAAAACACAGAAGAAGGAGGGGATGTGATGAAACAGAGGTGGAAAAAGGACCAAATTGAGGGAGAGAGACTGAGAAATATGTATGTAAAGAAAGGCTGAAGAGGGAGAAGTGGTTACAAAGCAATAGCCACAAAATCATCCCTTTAACATCAAGGGCAATAGCGATTATTAAGCTTTCTGCTGCTTTGGCAGCATAGTTATGTCTGTGTAGAAGTACAATAAAGATAGCGAATTATGACTGAGATGTTTTTCTCCGTGCTGAGAAACGGGTATCAGTGAGGAGTCCGTTTGAAAGCTTCGTTCATTACCTTACGCAATTTGATTTTTGTGAAATCTAAGCAGAATTTTTAATGGTATGCCACACTGCTCAATAATTCCTCTGATAAGAGCCGGGGAGAATGGGAGTGCAATGGCCTGTGTAAATCTGTGACTGAAGACATTGCGGTTATCGCTCTCCTGCCACCAGTCCTCCGTACTTCCCTCTCTCCACACTCATCCTTTTACATCATCCTTTTCTCACCACTTTTTGTCTACATTTAGTTTCCCCTCATTCAGGAAGCATACCTCTTTCCCCTCCTTTTCCTCTTCTTTCTTTTCTATCCATTCCTGTATGTAGCAACACACTGGCCCAAATGCGCTTCCCCTTCCTCCCAAGCGGCCACGCTGTGATCGATTGTCTGTGCCTTTGGACAGGCACATTTAAATACATTTTTATCTCGTCTGAAGCATTTCCGCTTCTTGTTGTCCTTTTTAATAAAACGAGATAAAGCCAGGCTTCATTAAAAAGGTCACCGTTTGTTTATGCCTTGTTGTTGTTGTTGTGGAGGTTTGTGCAGAGACCTTGGAGGTATATCAGTGCCCATCAGGGGGGAACCTTTCATTACACTTCTATACTAATAATGTTAAAACACACACACACACACACAGACACACACACGGGAGAGATAAGGCTCCCCTTTAAAAGTGGATGCATTATTTAACACAGAAGCTAATGGCCCAGATTGTCCTGTAACAATTGAATAACATCGGCAGATAACAGCGAGCCTTTGCTCTGCACCTTTTAAACGATGGTCCTGTGAAACTATAGATAGTGGCTCTTGCACCACAGAAGAGGATGAGGGGGAGGAAGGTGGGTGCCTTCCTAGAGACAGGTCACAAAACACTGCTCCATCATAAAATAAGGCTACCACTGGAGGTCCAGACCAGAGGAGAAGAAGAAGAAGTAGTTGAGGGTAGAGGAAGGAGGAGGCAGAAATCAATAACATGTTGGTCAGTATTAATCTGGCATCAATACAGCCTGTATCTTTTACTTTTCATGGTAATGGCTCCAGTGATCTCTTAAAGTGCCTCTCAAGTACTTAAAGGGTTACAGATAGCATCTTATCGGGGCTGAAGGAAAGCACCGGCCAAGAAAAGACGGTAAAGGAGGTGGAGGTTAGTACCAACAAGGTCCTGCATGGGCCAGTTTAAGGAGGACTGGGTGTGTGTATATATGTGAAGATCCTCTTTGATGACCAGCAGCCCCTCAGTTCCTGTTTCTGTTTGATGCATCAACAAGGTGTGAGAAATGATGTCATAACTGTCTGTTTGAAGACATTCTGTGTTTTTACGTCATTTCCATACTTTCATCAAATAATCTTAAAACAATTAACCCATGAATGTTTTCATGTTTTCTTCATTAATCATTTCCTCTGTTAGATTTTAAACAAATGTTATGCAATTTAAAACTATTCAGTATTTACTGAGAAGCCTTCAGATGACGTAAAGCTACTTAGAACCTTCACCATTATTCAAACTCTAATTAAAAAATACTGAGTCGTCAAGTGGTGAAATTTCAATAATTCTTGAATTATTTTTAGGATTAAATGCCTTTCCCTGGGTGCAACACAAAGGGTAACCTTTTAAATTTGACTTTTTGTCTCACAGGAAAGCCATATTGGTGCTTTCGGTTTAATTTCAATTAAACTTTTTTTTACAGAAGAAGAAATGTACAAAAATTACTCACGGAAGTTTGATTAGCTCTTTGATTTACAACCAAACCACCTAAAAAGAAAATCAGAAATGTTTGTGATCTGTGTGACTTCTAGGTGAACATGTCATTTTATAAATAATATACCAATTAATGGGATTGTGTTTTGAAATTCTGTCCAAGACTGAATAAAATCTTCATTATGCACAGCTGAAAGATGTGTCCAGGTTATTGACACAGTTTCTAGAAAATCTTTGTTGGGGGGGCGGCTAGGGACACAGATTTTGAGAAAGGGTGGTGTGCATGTAAATGGCCCAAAACGAAATGGAAATGTGTTAAAACACAATGCCAAAGGAACATATCCATAAATCATTGTCTATGATTATTGAAAAAGTATTGAGTGATCAGCTGAGTTCTAAATAACTTTTCCACTTTTCCCAATTAGAATGCTGCGTGTCAAACGGCCATGGCTTGAACCGGTGTTCTGTGCTACCGTTTCTCCTGCACATGTGCCGTCTTGACTTTAATAAACAGATTTATTGCTTATTTTTTGTTTCTATATTTTTCCATAAATACATTTGACCTATTAAATAAATGATCCCAGGATAGGAACATTAAATATGATGTTATTTTTTATTTTCTTTACATTGTCAGAGCGACAGGCAAATGTTCGGGCACACTCAGATGAGAAGGACAACAATGGCTGATAAGGACTCAGAGGGCTTTTATATAGAAAATATCAGGGAAGGATCATAAAAATATGTTTAAATAATTAACAGGACACACTCACCATAAACAAGAATACTGTATAAACTTCTAATAACATCTCGTTATGAAATAAGTTGTTAATTCGTACTATAGCGGCATTTTTCGACAAGGTATAGCATTAATCATCAGAACACTGCCTTTACAGCTCATTCCAACGAGTGCAGCCTTACCAATGTTGACTCTGGTATTAGCTCTTCCCCTGACTTGCTCATGCTTTCTTTGCCTCGTCTCAGAAGACATTACTCTTTTCCTTTTTCTTTCATGTTCTGAAATGATGCCAATGAAAAGGGAACCTCTGTCAGTGAGCTAAAAAAGCTAACTACTAGCCTTTATAAGGACGAATGACGACTACTGCTGCAACAAACAGCTGTTGCCGTAAAGCAGCAAAGTAGCGGCCCACTCACGACCACGACCCAAGCCATTGAAGTTGTTCAGTGTATTGTAGGACAATCGGAGGGTCCAGTGTCTAATATGAAGCGGAAAAGGTTTTTTATTGAGCATCCACTTAGACGAGTTTAAAAACATTAGCTTAAAGTTAAAAATGATTTAGTACATCTTTAACATTAGAAGGAGGTTTTAACCTCTACAGTGTGAAGGTTTGAGACATTGGACTGATAAAGAACAAAAGGTACTGTTAAAAGTTTTGTCAGTGTTGATTCAGTATTCGAGGACAGCAACATGTGCACGGTATTTTCACTGATGGTCAACGTGCAAAACATGTTAAGGACCAAAACAGTTTTAAAAAGTTAAAAATGTCCATTTTAACATCTGATTGATACATTTGAGGTTTGATTGAATGTAATTGTCTCAGCTTGGGGGTGGCAATTCTAATTGGAAGGGTGGCCGGTAGACCCCATCCCCCTCGGGCCACCCCTTTGGTCACGCGCCTCTGTTAACACCACCTGTCATATTTATCAAAATATCTAATATCTGTTTTTTATTTTAAAATGTTACTGTAAGAACTTAAATTTGGCCTTTAGGAATGAACCTTCTTGCTCAGCTGCTGGGCTTGCACTGGATCTGTTACATGATTTTCCACCACATCCTTTCCCAACAAAGCTATCATCCACCTGCAAAGTGGCAGTGCAGTGAAAGCAGAGCTGCATGGCTTTCTACAGACCAGGGTGGGATACTGATGCCTGGTAGATGTGGCTCACCCTGCAGGGTGTATGAGGGATTCCTTGAGGGAGAGACAGCCATGCCAGAAATAAACTGTTTCAGTCTGTGTGTGTGTGCGTGTGTGTGTGTCAGGCGTTGGCAGCATGCCCTACTCACTGATCCCGTTGGATGCCTTCCATTGGACTTCTTCCCCTTAAACTCTTCCCATTCCACCTTTCTTCTTTCTTTTCTCCTTCTCTTTTGATTTCTAGCTGAGGCATGAGTGAGTCTTCCACAATCATATAAATGTTGCATCTAATGTCAGGAAAGAAAATCCACAGTTTTAATCTCGACTTGTAGAAACACCTTTTCCCTCTGGACTGTTTTAAGTTGTGCAATAATTTGAGTTGTAGGTAAGAATCTGTGTTTTACAGGCTAACAGACACTAAAGTAACCAGAGCACCTTAGTTGGATCAATTTCTAGATTATTCTAGATTTTTACTCTGCCTACACAGTGAACTGAGTCATCTGAAATGGCCTTCAAATGCTGCATATCAAATAAAACTGTTTTAAATCTCTATGCTCATAAAAGTATTTGGGATTATCCAATATCTTTACAAATAGAGCTGATTATCCCATTAAGCTGAACTCTTAGTATAAACAGTGTTTTAATACTGATGTAGATTTGTGGGGTCGGAGCGAAGGGGTGGAGGGGATAAGTGTTTCTAGCAATGTTTTTTTTATTCCTCCCTCCTCCTCAACACACTCACAGGCTCTCGCTTGCGCCTGTGGTCCTTTCTGTGATTATTCTACACTAATACCATTCTCTAAATGTCAGAATGGGAGAGCATAAAAACCTCAGCTTTATGATTTTATTTTTCACCTCCAGAGAAAAAAGTCCAGGAGAAGGTTTCTATTATTCCCCCTTCCCTCTCTCCGTCTCTTCCTCCATCTCTGTACTGTCTGCCGAGCTCAGTCTCTCTATTCCTGCTTCACTCCCTTCTATTTTATTCATATTCAACAGTCAATCATTTTCTGAAAAAAAGAGAGTGAGAGCGAGGGAAGCAAGCAGAGAGAAATCCGGAGATTGCAGATGGAAGTGCTATTTTTTTTCTTCATGTTCTTATCCTTCCGCATTTGAACCGGCGATGTGGAAAAGCGCTAGGAGCACCGCTTTACATAGCAGCCTCCCTCTCATCAAAAGCCGCCAATCGGGCCTAAATCAGCATGCAAAATGCCACTCAACCCTGTAGCCTTTATTAAAGTTTGCAGGGACTCAATTTGAGATAGCGATCGTTCCTATTAAAAAGCCAAATGTAAGATAGTTTTTTTATATAAATCTCAGGGTGGAATGGAATTGTTAATCAGCATAGGCTGATGTGATTTCTCTGTCACAAATCCTGCCCAGGGCTCAGCGGCACAGCAGCTTTACCGTAACTTCGGGCTTAGCAGTCGCCACGGAAACCAGGGGAGAAGGGGGGAGGTAGCGGGGTGGACTTGGGTGGAGTGTGTAGGGGTGAGGGGGCTGGAACCCCACCAGCCTCCATCAGCAGCAGTCATAGATGAGACGGGAGCTGATAACGGAGCTTGATTTGGGTTTTATTTTGTAAAAAGTACGATTTAAAAACATAAAGCTGAATGAACCTGACTTTAAAAATTCTTTTGAAGTTAAAGAAGGAAACATTCAAAAAGCTATAGAATCCAGCCGATGTTTGTTTTTTCCAGGCTGACTTTAGTTATTTTCCAGTATTTGTCTTTAAAGGAGCCATTCAGTAGTGTGAAATTAGGTGGGCCCCCAGTGTGACCCCAGAGCTGAGGTTTTAAAAGGATGACAGAGGTTGTCTTCTCCTCCTCTCTTGGCCTGTAAGTCCTGCCTGGCACAGCCTTCTGTTTGCAGGCAGAGCTGCGGACCCTTGGCCCTCTCAGTCTCAGCGGTTCTCTGGATCGGTATCTGCCATGCATAGAGAGCAGCACTGGCTTAACCCTCACAAACCACACAAAATACAGGAAAGTGTAGCGACATAGGAGTGGATTAGAAACAATAAGGAAAGAATTGTTGCCCTCATGCTCTTTAGTCTCTGGGGCCACAGAGATGTTGTAGTTTTGATGGTTATCAAAGAAAACATCTGGCCAAGAGCACGTGAGCACACGATGTTAACTTCCTATTATTTCTCTCTGTGAAAAATTAAATGCACCGAGGTGGCATATTATGTGAAAACTCAGCTCAGATATGCTTCAGAGTGTCAAAGTCAAAGATTTGAAAAATTCTCTGTATATAGAAGAACCACACTGGGCAGCATCTGCAACACATTTGCAATCATAATTTAACAACCTTCCCCATTAACAGAGCTCCTGTCCCATCCGTCGTCCCAGCGTTTCCATGAGTGGATGTGATTTTAAGGGTGAAAAGTCTGTAATCCAACACTAGAGACGTGTAGATAACAGCAACAGTCGTCAAGCAAAAGAGTTAGTTATGAGGATCAGAAGAACATAAATGAAGTTTAAGAACTCCACACGCACAGGCATGTTTTGAAATCATTTTCATCTTCCATTTGTTTAACCTGCAAAGAAATGTACAAGCTCCATTACAAGGGTTGTGTTGTTCAGGTCAACAAAGAGCTTAAGAGTTTAAGAGTGTTTGTAATGATGCACATTCCCTGCTTTTGTCTCTGCCTGTGTTTATACAGTCTGTGGTTTGGATTAGCAGCTCTCTGACCTGGCAGGGAGTCAGTTGCCGTCTCTGTATGATGATGTCACAAAGCTCTTAGCTGATGGTTATCTTTCGGTTTGGCTGAGCCCGCCGGGTCTGGCTTAGCCGCAGTGTCTTGTGGTGTTGTTAGCAGGCTTGTGGTGCATGGGCTGGTGATTGCATTCACTGTGCTGCCATTGGACGCATTATCCAGAAGAGTGATTGGATAGATTGTGAAAAGGAAACCCTAACCATCTTTTGTGGACCCGAACCATTTGGCAAAGGTCAAGACTGAACTAAACAATCCCAGGTCTCCTTACAATCTTAAACAGGAAACCATATACAGCTAAAATCAAGGTCAATGATGAGTTAGGTGAATGACACAAGTCTTTAAACTTACAATCTGAATTATTTCAAGAACAAATTAAAACGAGTGTAGACAGGATAACAGAATGACGTCGCTCATCTTATTTTAACATAAGACATGATGATCAAATGAGATTTTTTACTATTTGGATTTGCAGAAACTCTTGAAAGAAGGGAAAGAAAAGAAAATCTGTGATGTCAATCAACACAAAGATGTTCAGTTAGTCCAGAGCTGCTATAACTCCCTGCCTTTACTTAACCTCCTGTCTGTTTTAATGGAAAGATAAACTGGCTTAAGTATGAACACATCTCAAACAGATTCAAATTCATATTCCTAAAAAAACCCTTTCATTTCATTCCTTCAGGATGAACCTTGTAAAGAGTTTGCACAGAGCAGAATTTCTTAGGATCAACGCGTCATCTCACATTGCATGGCCTCGTCAGCATAAGGGCTAGAGGACAATCTTTTGTCTTCGTACATACTTGCAAAATGGCAACCAGACAAACACACATTGCTTCTGGGAGTGTCGTTGCGGGATCTTTCCTCCTTGCTCTTCTCCGTATGATATGTTTACCAAATACCTGTTTAGAATGCGGCGGTGGCTGTGCCGCGTGCTCCCCTCTAGTCCCCGAGGATGCTCGGCAGTAAATGGCGGTATTATTTGTCAGCTCTGGCAGTGTCTTGAGGCTGCTTCAGAGAGATACAAGGAGGCAACTGATAAGGAGAGCATCAGAAGGGCAGTTAATTGCCTCCAGTCTCTGGGAGCTGGGGAATATTTAAAATCTATGGGATTAAAGACAGATTAAAAACTGCAGAAGCAGTGGGCCCAATGGCGCTTAAAGATTGCAATCAGCAAGGGTAATGGCGGAGAAGAAGGAGGGGAGAGAGAGAGAGAGTGAGGGAGGGAAAGAAAGAAAGAAAGAAAATACTGAGCGAATGCTGCAGCTTTGGGAAGAAGGGGAGGGGAGGTGAAAAAAAAAAATGACAGATAGGAAATTCAGATCCGCTCCTAATGCCCAGGGTTCCATCTTGTAAGCACGATTCATCTACGTGTAAATCGTTTTTTTTTTCCCCCCTCCGTTTTCTTTTTTTCCTCTCCTGCTCATCCGAGGCTTGCTTTGCTTGCGTTGCTGCTGCTTCTCTGGCGCTTTGCTAGGCGGCCCTTATCAGTCCATCTGTGAATTAAAAGCGCTTCTCCCTGTGAGGATTAAGAGGGTTGATTGAAGACGGCACGAAAACTAACTAATAAGTTGAAAAATGTCAGGAGGGCACTCTATCGAAACTGTGTACTTTTCATAATAAAGCTGATGAAAAAAGGGTGCAGGAGGGATGGGAGCAAAGCTGAGTAAGGGAAGTCATTTAAGATGTGGATGGAAAGATGGCAGAAAGAAGACAGACGGATCTCCGTGCTAGCTGGATCACGACCTGTGTCACTGTGTTTTCTGGTGTGAAACTGACAATCATAAAACAGGAACAAAGAAAAAAAGCCAACGGCAGCATCTTCTACCCTAATCTGGAGTTCCACCCCTTCTAGGATTATTTGTAATACAACCACGACAGGAGAGATAGCTATATTGCTATCATTAGTGATATTAATGACATCCAGAGCTTATCGGGGAATCTGAAGGCATCACAAATTACAGAAGAAAGAAAAACACGGGCCACATACGCTGATATGTCTCCGTATGGGTTAAAGAGGACAAGATGTGCCCAATCCTGAATTGTTTTCCCACCTTATCAGAAGCCCACTCACTTAATCCTGTTAATTACTACATGAGATACTTAAGGTATCATCACCAAAATCAGCCATTTGCTTTACATATCAGCAAAAAAAATCTGTGGCAGTTTTTTCCTCTTTATAATCCATTTTTTTTCTCTTACACACACTTCCTTTCCTCTCTGTCTGCAGTCTTTCATTGAAAGATTAGCCTTATAAATTATGCATTGGTGGGTAGTGGGGGTAATCCGAGGCAGAGATAGAATCGCCATAGTGTTGAAGGGGGCATCGGAGAGGCAGCGCCACCATCATAAATATGAAACAGATGTTGGGTGACATTTTAAAAAGTGAGTCCAATCCTCTCCTCTGCTGCGTCTGGTGTTTTTTATATAGAGAGAGAAACCTGACATCCTCCCCCCCCTCTGTCAGTCTCCCTTACTCACCATTTCCTTCCAACCCTCCACTCTTCCTTCTTTTTTTTCCCCCATAATCCTGTAGAACCAGCGATGCATAGATTTTACCCTCCCTTTATTCACCATGTGTCTTATTGGTGCAATTCAACCGAGAAAAACCTCTAAAAGTCACATTCATCTGCATCATCTGAAATGGCATCCGATCCACGGTGATTGAAGTTGATTTTAAATGATTCTTTTAGGAAGGAAAAATTAAATGATGCCTTAAGAAGGTGGGGAAAATACACGTGGGCGTGTGAATGTGAGGGTTATGTAAATTTAAGATGTGTCTGATATGAGAAGATGTTCCGATTGCACGCGAGCGCCGAGCAGCTATTCAAAGGAGTGCAGATGAATATGGAGAGCTACAGCTTCGACAATGCTCTCTTAATGTGTTTAGATGGGCAGCATGGTTGTGGTGCATGGGTGTAATTGTTCTGCAGCTGGCAGCGGCCCTGACGGCTCCTTGTCGGTGTCTTTTATGGCAGAACGAGAAAAGACGCCACAATGAAGATTGTCCTTCTCATCCCGCTTTGTCTCGTCTTCTCTCCCACTTCTCACAACGATCCCAACTCCATTCTGCCGCTCTTCAGAAAGGCTCCTGTTGTTGTGCTGCATTGTTGTGCATTGTTTGGTGCTAAAAAATGAAGATAATGCTTGTTGGAACAGTGCTCAAGCTTTTGTTTGCATCTTTCTTTTCTTGCATTTATCTTCTTTCCAGCTTAGGCTGTAAAAAAAAAAACAAGGCCTTGAATCACTTTTATGGTTATGGGTGAAGTTCATGATCAAAAAAGTATTTACAGCATTGTAGAAACAAGCAGTTTAAACACAGAATGTTTAATGGCCTCATTGAGTATTGATAATTTATATCCTGTTACAGAGGATGTAACAAGCTTTTGGCTTTGTGATGACGAATGTCTTAATACTCAGTAGTTTGCAGAAGCTTCATGCATTTCACTGCAGTGTGCTTTATATTCTGTAGAAATAGGGGATGTGGTCAAATATGTCCAGTTCTGCATGAAATGAAAACTATTACTATTATAATAAGACTTCTTCAGGTTGAAGTTGAACAACTGTAAAAATATTCTGGGCTACGTACTTTAAAAAATACCCACTTTCTAATTACCTTGTACCTTACCGTTCATTTTGGATTCACAAGCTACATGACAAGATACATAACATCTCATTTTGGATCTAAAAAAACAAACAGTAATATTTTCAGGAACTTTGACAGAAAGATCATCCAAGCTTGTCATTATGATCATTTGGACCTTATTAACTCATTTCCCAGTAGCAAGTGCATACAAATATCACCTGTCTGAGCTTGTACAACACAGATGTTTACGTGCAAATTCCAACATGGAGATAATTAAAAGTTCTACGTTAATTAAAGCTGAAAGCATCGATGAATGGCCCTCACACCTTGGTGGCAATTTGGCCTGTGTGGCAATCGAGTAACCACGACCATGCATTCACACCCAGACGTGCCCAGAAGCTGTCTCCTGTGGCATCGTTAGCAAGCCTTGCTAATGACAGAGAGAGCTGTTGATCCTGTTTACTGTTTCTACATAGTTTTCTTAGACATGTTAAGAGATGCACTAACTTAATCCTGTCTCGTTTGGTGCAGATTAGACAAAATATATGAGATTTATACAAATATTAGGTACTGTGTTGAAATATCCAAATTCATTCATGGTTTTTAATACCAGGTGACACTAATGTGTTATCGAGGATCATTTTAAGCAGATAGGTTAGAAAAAATCCAGGTAACTTCCTGTTCTGAGTAGGTGTGGCTAACGTGATGGGGGACTATTGATATATAGATATGTTAAAAACCGATTTGTGATTCTGCTGCAGATCCAACAATTTTTGTGTCCATAGGTTTTAATTTTGGCAGCCTGCTGATGTACTAACAAAGCACTGGACACTGAATCTCACTGAAACTTGTGCACAATAAAATCAAATTAAAACAGTCTAAGTTTTATTATTGCATCAGTAAAGAATTATATCTTTCCTGATAAAGTTAGCTAATGGAAAGGAGGAGCGGGGGGCAAAATTAGGAATACTTGATGAAACTCTGAAGTGTGTTATAGAAGCAGGACGGTGACAGATGGAGGAGATGATGGAGTGTTTGATAGAGTGATGGGTTAGAAAAAGTATAATAGCAGCTAGAAGGCATTGTGGGTGTGTGTGTGAGTGTGTGTGTGTATGTATGTGTGTGTGTGTCTTGGGGGGCTTTGATGAGCCTCCCTTAGCCTGTCAGTCAAAATAGAATGAGGATGTTTTATCTCTCTTGCACACGTGACCCCTAACCTGACCTCCCCCTCCTCACTCTCACCTTCCTCCCTCTGCTCGCTGATTTGCCTTCATATAGCCAGACTACTATCCATCTTCTCTCTGCTCCAACTCTTCGTCTGTCCCCTAAAATATTATATATTTCAAGGGAAAAGCTGGAAACCAGAGTGGATGGGGTGAAAATTTAAACATCTTTGTAGTGAAAATAGATGATTTTGTTGCTTTTTTTCATGCTTTTTAGGCTACAGTAAATCGAGAAAGTATTCCTCTCTCCTGCAAGGAAATGATAATGCTCCAAAAATACATAAAACATCAATGTACATACGTACATATTATAAGTATTCGTGTATGTATGTGTGCGGAAGCCAGTTGTGTTCTCTATGTCCAGAGAGAACAGCAACCCAAGTTGAATCAATTCTTCTACCTCACAGTGTGTTTTATTTTAATATCATGATGGGCAGGAGTTAATATATATATCCCTAAAAAATGGAAAACCCATTAAAGACGTCTATCATCAGTTATTGGGGGTTTTTATTTGTGTGTTTTCAGTTTGCCATGTCATGATGTTAAGCTACAGATTTTGGCATACAATGCACCTTTTGTGATGCTCGTTGAGGAACATTTATCAAAGAACAATTGAAATTAATCAAATAACACAAAACTAGATGTCACTATTGCTGAAACTATAAAATAAAACAATTTCATTAAACAAAATACCACCATTGATGACTACTACTGAAAGGTATATGCAGAGAAGTTTCCAAAATGTCTCAAAGCTCGAAGGCCTTTTCAGTGTCTTTCTTACTTGTTGCTGGAATAATAAACAAGTATGAAAAAATGTTATGTATCTGTTTTCTAAAACGTAGAGTTTTCAGTTCATTTAAGTTTAATACATTTTAGAAAAAATGTGGGAGATTCTGTAAATGAAATAAAAAAAG
This sequence comes from Pachypanchax playfairii, assembly GCA_006937955.1. NCBI lineage: Eukaryota > Metazoa > Chordata > Actinopteri > Cyprinodontiformes > Aplocheilidae > Pachypanchax > Pachypanchax playfairii. Next base: position 375,942 of record SSNP01000088.1, read on the forward strand.
AAATAGAAAATGCACTCTAATTTAAAGATTCTTAAGAAACAATGTGTTTGAACTGTGACAAGGACCTTTGTACAGATGTCAGAGTGCATTCACCTTTTCAACAAACACAAATGTGTTAAGTAACACATAAATGAGATTTTAATGTGAAATGTTTGTATTTTCTCTCAGTGTTGTATCTTAATAGGTAACAAATTGTTGGTAACTAGTAATTAGGACCTAAGGCCTATTTGGCAGCGCTTAAATAACACATGCTTGAACTTCACATGCTTTGTACATGGGAAATGGTTTTAGAACTTAAAGAATCAATCATGTGGAAAATCCAAGTTTAATTTGATAAAATAAGATGTGAAACATTGAGTTTTGCATTAACTTCAAAGTTTTCATGTGATCACGTGTTTGTGTTGGGGGGGTCTGGGTTCTGGAAAACCTCCAGGTGTGTGCTGGGCGGGGCCATGGTGTCTGCTGCTCTGGCTGTGGGAGGAGAGTTAGCTGATGAGAAGTCACACCTGTAACCCATCTCCCACTCTGCACCATTTAAAGCATGTTTTAAAGATTTTATTGTGCACCATGTTTCCCACTTTCTCTGAAATAATAAACTTGTTGTACCTTGTTTGGTTGTCCAGAGTCTACTCTCAGGTCTAAACAGCTCAATTAATTAGCCCTGAAACGTAAAAACAAAAATCTGTAACTTCACATGATCCATGTGAACTGATTGGTATATTTATTCCAGAATAGTGTTGTGCATTGTAGCAGCTTATTGGAGTTACTCTGTGATATTAAGGGCAACTTTTATCCTTTTGAGTTTTTCTTCCATTTTACTGTTGCAAAAATTGAGTCTTTTATGTATTTTATTCCGTTTGGATGCTGTGCTGCTTGGGTCTTATGTTAATTTGTCATATTTACAGTTAATGGATATTCTTAAAACTCAAATAAGACACACAAACGAGTCCCCAAATCCCTGATAAGGTGAAAAGAAGACATGGGTGCAGAACAGGAGCTTAACAGAGAGAGAAAGAAGAAGTTTAAACCTTCTCTTTTACTGGTCATGATGAGGAATGGGAGATCTCTTGCTAATAAGATGGATAAACTTCAAATACTGATGAGAACCCAGCCTGAGTATCAAGAATGCAGTATGATGTGTTTCATTGAGACATGGCTACCGGAACATACCTCAGACTCCGGCGTGTCTCTGCTTGGATTTCAGAAAATACCGGCATGCAGAAATTTGAAGCAAAGCAGCAAAACAAAAGGAAGTGGGACAGTAATGTCTGATAACAACAAGTGGTCGAATCTGGTGGGTGTTGTTGTAAAACTTTGCAGCCCAGATTGAGCTATTAGATTTCAGTTTTCCATATTATCTACTGAAGAAGTTTACCAGTGTTATTTTAGTAACAACATTCATTCATTCTTGTAGTGACTCTTTATATGACCTCATTGGCTTGACTGTTAATAAGATATAAACACAACACTCCAATTTCTGTGGGTTGTTTTTCTGTTAGAAACACCAAAAGAATGCTGAATGTCTTTGCAATCACCTGGATGCAGGACAACCTCACAAACAGACCACAGTATTGCCGCTTTTCCACCGACAGAACACGGTGCGGCTCAGTTCACTGTAGCCCCCCGCGGACCCTTTTCCACCGCCTTTCTCGGGTCTTAACCGTGTCATTCCGCGCCAACCCGGCCTCTTTTTTCAGACCACCTCCTCGGTGGTCCGACGCAGCCCAAAGCGGGCCCACGCGCCCACCTGTCTGCTGATTGGTCCAGTAAACTGCTACCAGTGACACGACTACCTACGTAGTGGTAGCTCCTGATTGGCTCGGCTGTGTGTGGTGTTCATGTGGTGTGATATAGAAGCGCTCCTGCAAAAGGATTTAAAAAACTCCCAGCAACCATACAAATATTTTATTTTAAAATACAATTGACTTTGGACAATGGCGACTTCCTCCACAAGAACCAAAAATCAAACCAACCAAAATGAACCACAGACAGAGTGCAAAGTACAAAAACACATGTATATCCGCCATTGTTGTTGTTGTTTCACGCGCTGTGACTTCGCGGACAAAGACTTTTGCGCGCCACTTTTCATAGCCAGATGGGCACGCCCATATCCCCACTTACGTCCGCTTTATGTTTCCACCGCCTCAAGCGAGTTGATCCGCGCTATACTGTACCATTCTCAAGCGCGCCGTGCCGATTTGTCGGTGGAAAAGGGGCATATGTGTCTGATCAGGTGATCAGCAGCACAGGAGTACCACAGGGGACTGTACTCTCACCATTCATTTTCACTCAGTACACCTCAGACTTTCAGTACAGGTTAGAATCCTGTCATCTGCATATATACTCAGATGACTCTGCAGTTGATCAGAGATGGACCAGAGACTGAGTACAGAGAACTGGTGGACCGATTTGTGTCCTGGTGTGGAAACAGTCATCATATCTTGAATGTGAACAAGGTGTTGAAGATCTTTTATAAGTCTGTTATGGAGAGTGTGATCACACCTGTAGTCACCTGTTGGGGGCGGAGCATCAGAGCAGGTGCCATGAAGAGGCTGAACAGGTTTATAAGGAGGGCTGGTTATGTTCTTGGTGCTGATCTAGAGTCTCTTGAGTTGATTGTCCAAATAACGATGCTAAAAAAACACACTAATGGTGCATTCACACCGGCCCAACCATCAACTTCATAAGCGGCAAGTTTATATGTAAAGTCTATGGTGGACGGGCGCCAGACAGACGTCAACGGCTCTGTGGCGCTTTGTGAGCATTATGAGCGGCAACTTTTCACGTTTTTCTAGCGTTTCAGGAGTTGACGCTAGAAAAGCTGGAAAAGCTCAAAGTTCAGCTAGCTGAACTTTTTACGTTGATAACGCTCTTGAAGCGGCATGTCAGCCAATCAGAGCGTCTCATCGCAGTGACGTAAGATGTCACAGCACGTAGCCGGAAAGAAGCGGGATCAGCCAAAATGGAAGTTAAATTAACCTCATCCAAAAGTAGGTCCTGGAGCAAATGGTTAAACTCACCAAACTCAGAACGCATCTGAAGAATGGGGTGTATCCGATGCACCCAACGTCGACGTTGTCTAGATCTATGAAGTAAATAAATCCAAGCCACTGTCTCAATATGATCCGCCATAGCTCCGAACAGCCGAACGCCTATGCGCTCTGACTGGCAGGCGTTATGAGCTTCAACTTTGAACGTTAAATTTGGAGCGTTATCAGCGTTGCTTGACGTTGACAAAGTGGCCGGTGTGAATGCACCATAAGGATCCTCATCATCCTCTTCATAACACAGTAACTCAACACTAGAGTATCTTCAGATCTGCTGCAACACAGAACAGGAGATCCTTCCTGTCCACCGATAGACCCTCTACAATGTCTCTCTGAAGGGATGTAAAAATAGGTTATTACAACATCTAATGTCCTCTCAATGATTCACAAAGTATGATTGAACTGAACTGAATTGTTTAAATGCTCTCTTTCTTCAGTTAAACAATTCATTTGCAGTTACCTAGAAGCTCGATTTTATCAGCTGAGTTTAGGTAAAGATTTGCTATGAGAAATTAAGTTACACATAAGACAGAAAATTTCATATCAAGAACCACATCCACTGAATAAAAATGCATAATAAAGCTTTTTTTTTTACCACAAACATATTAGGTTCCTAGTAGATATCCTAACGCACACTGAACATGCAAAACAACATGTGCTGAAGATGAAACCACTGAACAGCACACAAAATCCCTGCAGTCAAGGTATGTCATGAATGCAACGTTTATAAACAGCAGTTATGTGAAGACTCCTTTCACCACTGAAATGTAACAACTTGTACAGAAAAGAGTGTCACATGACTCAATGAGAAGGTTGTAAATCTAACTGGTCACCTGCAGACACCCCCCCCCCCCCCCCCCCCCCCCCCCCCCCCCCCCCCCCCC